>CM070109.1:573403-580903 GCA_036178185.1 Liparis tanakae | reverse complement strand
AATTTCTGCAGCGTAGTTTTAAAAAGGTTTTAGTGTGTGTGTGTGTGTGTGTGTGTGTGTGTGTGTGTGTGTGGGGGATGTCCTGCCAGTGGAAGTGTGCTTCAGTCCGATAAGCTGCAGCTGCGATGTGACGACTTCCTTCAGTGAAACAATACCCTTAAAATATGAATAACATAATTCAGTTGTTTCAAAGATATTTTGCATTATTAAAATTAAATAAAGTTCTTTGGATAATCCCCTCTTACACACTTTACAAGATCTAAAAACATGATTTGATTGTTGTGTCCTTATTTAAATGATTTAAGGTTCTCAGTACTTTACTGTAACTGATGTTCTACAGATGTTGGTCTAACGTTTGTATTTGGAAAAGTGGTAAGAAAAGTTGATTATGTATATATTAAAATATATATACTATATATATTAAAATATAGATTTGTTTTAATGTATGTATATTTTAATATATATAATATATATATTAAAATAAATATATTTTAATATATATTTTAATATATATACTGTGTGTATATATATATATATATATATATATATATATATATACACAATTAAATATATTTATTTATATTCCATTAAAATATATATATATCAATAATATATTTATTTATATTTTAATATATGTATATAAAATATATATATATATATATATATTTATTTTTTATATGTATAATATTAAAATATATGTGTGTATATATACCCCCCCCCTTTATTCCTTTACCTCAGCTTAACCAAACGTGTAATAATATAAAGTGGTTCCTCTCCGTCTCTCAGCTCTCAGACTCTCGCCGGTCTGGAGTTCGTTCAACAATGTCTGAAGTTTGACTGGGACGTCCGACTGAAGCTCATCAAGAGAGCCTCCATCAGCACGGAGCTGTGCCGCACGGTACACACACACACACACACACACACACACACACACACACACACACACACACACACACACACACAGCCACACAGACAGACAGACACACACGTGGGCGTACATAACGTTTCCCTCCGTCGACCACAGAAAGAAGACGATGAGACGCCGTCCAGCATGAACCACGGCATCCTGCTGCAGGAGCGTCCAATCAAACAGACCGTCACCAGGTGAGGGGCGGGGCCTCCGCCTTAAAGGGACAGGAGCTATTTCCATGACATTTGAGGTGATTTGCATATTCTTCTGTTGCGCAACAGGGAGGCTCTGACTCTGCTCCTGGACACGTTCCACAACGAGGCCGAGGCCTTCCTGCTGTCAGAGGTCACACACACACACACACACACACACACACACACACACACACGCTTCAGCTTAACCTGATCTTCAGAGAATGCTCTCCAACAGTCCTTTGATGAGGCGATGTTTCTCTTCCTCTCCGTAGGCGGCGGAGCTGCTGCTGCACGTGGAGCGCCTCGTCCAATCGGTGAAGGCGCTCTGCAGCTCGCTGGCCGCCGTGGAGACGCCCGACGTGACCGCCGCCCTCAGCCAGCTCCCAGCATGCCCCTGTCGTCTGCAGCCCAAAGTCCTCAAGGTGTCAGACGGGCAGAGAGAGAGAGAGAGAGACAGGCAGAGAGAGTTAATGTAAACAGATGTTGACCTGTTGTTCTCTTTCTGTCTCTCTTCCCAGGATGCATCAGTGCTCGCCGTCAGAGAGAACAGAGGTGCGTACACACGTTGTCCAACGACACAGCAGCGTTCATCCCGTCAGTGGGAGCTGAGTCCAGATGTTCCCGTTCTCCTCGGTCCTCAGACAAAGTGGTGGAGAAGCTGACGGCGGCCATCTTGGATCTGGTGGATCTTTACTGCAACACGTTCAACGCCAACTTCCACCCGGCGGCGCCGCGGCGCTGCAGCGCGGCGCCGACGCAGGAGGCGGGGCTAGTCCACAACGTGCTGGCCTTCAACGTGCACGCCGCCCACCGCATCCCCATCACCTGGGCCGCCAGGTGGGACACACACACACACACACACACGAGGAGGAGGAGGAGGAGGAGGAGGAGGAGGAGGAGGAGGAGGAGGAGGAGGAGGAGGAGGAGCCATGCGCTGCCATGCGCGTGTTTTAACGAGCTTTAGACGAGTCGGCATCAACGAGCTGCAGTTTGAACAACAACACTGATGATTCAGCGTGTGTGTGTGTGTGTGTGTGTGTGTATGTGTGTGTGTGCGTGTATGTGTGTGTGTGTGTGTGCGTGTGTGTGTGCGTGTGTGTGCGTCTGTGTGTATGTGTGTGCGTGTGCGTGTGTGTGCGTGTGTGAATGGGTATGTGTGTGCGTGTCCTATAACAAAGGAAGCAGCTCAGCTGAGAGCTGCTGCCCCTCCCCCGCTAATACACACACACACCCTCACATACACACACATACACACACACACTGGGACAAAGAGCTGACTGCCTGGGAACCAGAGGTGACCTTTGACCTCTTGGAGGAGGCGGGGCCGGCCGTCCTGTCAGCGTCTTGTTGGAAAAGTCCCCCGACCTCTATGACGTAGTACAGCAAGGTGTGTCTGTGTGTGTGTGTGTGTGTGTGTGTGTGTGTGTGTGTGTGTGTGTGTGTGTGTGTGTGTGTGTGTGTGTGTGTGTGTGTGTGTGTGTGTGTGTGTGTGTGTGTGTGTGTGTGTGTGTGTGTGTGTGTGTGTTTGTTTTCACATCCAAGGTATTTGTCGTGGCGGATTGCGCAACATTGGACATAACATTAAACAATCAACACGTTGTAAACTTAAGATTAAATTGACAGTAGAATATAAAATAAAGTATACAGACTAACAGGTAGCAGTACTTCATGTTCAAGTACTTTAAGTTTTAATAATAAGAATATTATAAAGAAAGAGTTATATCATATTATACGTTTTACCACTTAATGAAACACACACGAGCATTGTTCTTCAGTCTGGAGACAATTCTAGATACTTAGTGTACTCTTCACTAGTAAAGTACTGCATCATATACATATAAAGTCAAAAGTACAATAACGTGTACTTATTTAACTGCTTTTAGTTACTTTCTTTACATAAAATGTTATTATAAAAACAAAAACCTTTTACTTTGTCTTGTTTGGAAAATCTGTGCAAAAAGTGTATCTATTTTATATATATATATATATATATATATATATATATATATATATATATATATATATATATATATATAAATGCATACAATTATGTATATAATTATAAATATTGAATGTATTTTTATTTATATAAATAAATATGTAATAAATGACATGTATAAAAACATACAATTATATATATATATATAATATTATATTATTAGCAGTTAAATATTTATTAGCATATACATATTGGTTGACCGTCTCTGACATCGTCATGACGTTGTGTCCCTGCTCTCTGATTGGACAGCTACGAGGGCTTCTTCCTGTCCTGCTCTCTAACCCACGGGGGGGCGGAGCTCTGTGCACCGCAGAACACCAGCAAGCAGTCGGTCAGCAAATACCTGTTTCACCTGGTGGTCTGGGACCAGAGGTATGTATACATCAGAGAGGGACACTGTCCATCACCTGAAGCCCCGCCCCTAAAGCGCCCCCTGCTTCATGGTCTCTAGATGACCATAAAGCATAAATGATGACATCAGGCTGTATAGAAGAAGACTAGAAACTAGAGACTGAGACATAAACTCATGTTTACAATGTTTACTGAGGGAAGACATCAAGAGAAGTAGAGTCACTATAGAGACTTCTATACAACCAGAGGAGCCCCCTGGTGGTCAGGGGAGAGAATGCAGCTTTAACACATGAAGTATAGACTTCTATACAACCAGAGGAGCCCCCTGGTGGTCAGGAGAGAGAGTGCATGTTTCCTCACCTGCCCCCCCCATGCAGGGTGTTGTTCCCGGTGCAGATCAACCAGCTGCCCAGAGAGTCTCAGCTCACGGTGACTCTGTACGCCAGCTCTCTGCCGCCCCCCGGTGGAGCCGAGGAGAAGGGCCGGCAGCGGCGCAGCGTCGAGGCTCTGGGCTGGGTCACCATGCCGCTCTTCAACTTCAGGCAGTGAGTCACATGACGCCCCACAGGAAGCCAGACCCCGACTCTGTACTCATTCATCTTTGCATTCATTCTGTGTGTGTGTGTGTGTGTGTGTGTGTGTGTGTGCGCAGCATCCTGACATGTGGCAGGAAGCTCCTCGGCCTCTGGCCGGCGGCTCCGGGGCGGACGGGAAACGCCCGGACGAGCTCGCCGAACTTCAACCAGCCGGACAGCGTGATCCTGCAGGTGAGACGGAGGTCTCACTCCGCCCCATATCTGGAGGCCTAAAGTCGTCTCGTACACCAGTTCAGTCCACAGTCGACTGATTCAGGATCTGTTTGTTTTTGCCTGATCAACAGAACAACACAGTTTAAAGGGCCAGTACCATTATTATATTTATGTATGTGTATATATATAAAAAATATGCCAAACTGAAAGCTCCTTATTGATCATAATAATCTTTATTAGGCATGAATATGAATAACAAGGGAATTGATTCACCCCCCCCCCCCCCCCCAGGTGGACTTCCCCACCTTGTCCTTCGAGGTCCAGTTCACGACTCCTCCTCCGGCAGACTTCTGTCCTCAGTACGACTTCTCGAGGCTGGACACCGTCAGTCAGATCCAGCTGCAGGACGTCCTCCACCAGAAGGCCGTCTTCTGGTGCGACACACACACACACACACACACACACACACACACACACACACACACACACGACTCTGGGTCCTCATGTGTCTGTGTGCAGGCTGACGGTGGAGGACCGGCGTCTCCTCTGGGAGAAGAGGGCCTTCTGCCAGGCGGAGAGTGCAGCGCTCCCTCTGGTGCTGGCCAGCGCCCCCTGCTGGCAGTGGGCCTGCCTGCCGGACATCTACGCCCTTCTGAAGCAGTGGGCCTGCCTGGGCCACCTGGACGCCCTGGGACTCCTGCACGCCTCGTATGTCGTCCCCCCCCCCCCCCCCCCCTTCTCCCCTCACTGACCTGAGTGACATCATCACGTGTGTGTGTATGTGTGTGTGTGTGTGTGTGTTCCAGGTTCCCGGACCAGGAGCTGAGGCGGACGGCTGTTCAGTGGATGGACTCCATCTCAGATCCAGAGCTACTGGACTTCCTGCCTCAGCTCGTTCAGGTCAGTTCACAAACGAGAGAGGCATTTATTTTGTCGGCTAGCGAGAGGCTTTTATTTTGTCAGCAATCGGGAGAGGCTTTTATTTTTGTCAGCCAACGACAGAGGCTTTTATTTTGTCAGCTAACAAGAGAAGCTTTAATTGTGTCGGCTAACGAGAGAGGCTTTTATTTTGTCAGCTAGCGAGAGGCTTTTATTTTGCCAGCTAATGGGAGAGGCTTTTATTTTGTCAGCCAACAAGAGAAGCTTTTATTTAGTCGGCTAACGAGAGAGGCTTTGATTTTGCTTTTATTGTGTAGTATCACGTGTGTCTTCTGCCTCAGGCCGTGAAGTACGAGTGTTACCTGGACAGCTCTCTGGTGCGCTTCCTGCTCCGCCGCGCCGTGGGCGACGTCCGCATCGGCCACGCCCTCTTCTGGTCAGAGGCCTTCTGTACCGGCTAGAGGTCGCTAGAGGTCGCTAGAGGTCGCTAGAGGTCGCCTGTGAGCCGCGCTAACGGCTGCCCTCCGCAGGCTGCTGAAGGACAACCTGCAGGACAGCCAGTTCAGCGCGCGCTACCAGCTGCTGCTGGCGGCGCTGCTGTGCTGCGCGGGGCGCGGCCTCCGGGACGAGCTGGACCGCCAGTGCTGGCTCGTCTCCATCCTCAGCACCGTGGCCCACAAGGTCCGGGACGCCTCGGCCTCCAGCAGACAGGTGGGAGGACGGGGACACACATACATATAGACACACACACATATATATATATGTGTGTATATATATATATATATATATATACACACACGTATATATATATGATATACTGTATACATCTGTATATGTCACAGTGTGTGCTGAGGGAGGGTCTGGAGGAGATGACCCAGTTCTTCTTGGTGAACAGCAGCTGTCGACTTCCTCTGAACCCGGCGCTGCTCGTCACGGGGATCCACATCCAGGTCCACACACACACACACACACACACACACACACACACACACACACACACACACACACACACACACACACACACACACACACACACACCTGTTCAGCTAGTTTTATATTATCATGGCTGACTGTGATGATTTCTTCTTCTTCTTCTTCTTCTTCTTCTTCTTCTTCTTCTTCTTCTTCTTCTTCTTCTCTTCGTAGTCGTGCTCCTTCTTCAACTCCAACGCGGTCCCTCTCAAGCTGTCCTTCCAGAACCTGGATTCCCTGGGAGACAACATCAACGTCATCTTCAAGGTGAGTCGCCTGGCTCCCGGGTTCGACCTGACCTCTGTGACCCCTGTGACCCCTGACCCCCGGCCGGTGTCTCCGCCCCCAGTCAGGAGACGACCTCCGGCAGGACATGCTGACTCTGCAGGTGATCCGGATCATGAACAAGATCTGGATCCAGGAGGGTCTGGACATGAGGATGGTCATCTTCAAATGCTTCTCCACCGGCAGAGGACGCGGTAAGAGGACAGGTGTCGAGAGGACAGGTGTCGAGAGGACAGGTGTGTGTTGTTACCTGTGATTGACAGGTGTGTGTGTGTGTGTGTGTGTGTGTGTGTGTGTGTGCAGGTATGGTGGAGATGATCCCTCAGGCCGACACCTTGAGGAAGATCCAGGTGGAGCACGGCGTCACCGGCTCCTTCAAGGACCGGCCGCTGGCCGACTGGCTGCAGAAGCACAACCCCACGGACGAGCAGTACGACAAGGTGCACACACACACACACACACACACACCTGGACACACACCTGTGCCCAGGGCTCACGTTGCGGTCCCCAGGCCGTGGAGAACTTCATCTTCTCGTGCGCCGGCTGCTGCGTGGCCACCTACATCCTGGGTATCTGCGACCGGCACAACGACAACATCATGCTGAAGACCAGCGGGCACATGTTCCACATCGACTTCGGGAAGTTCCTGGGCCACGCCCAGATGTTCGGGAACATCAAGCGGTGAGTCGCGAGGTCGCGTTGGTGTGATGCATCCTGGGAGTCGTAGTTCTCAAAAGAAAATTAAAGAACTACATTTGTATGCGTTACTGTTTTTACCTGTCTGTGTGACGCGTGTCTCGTGATGCGTTCAGGGACCGCGCCCCCTTCGTGTTCACCTCCGACATGGCGTACGTCATCAACGGCGGGGAGAAGCCGTCCAGCCGATTCCACGACTTCGTGGACCTCTGCTGCGAGGCGTACAACATGATCAGGAAACACACACACCTGTTCCTCAATCTGCTGGGCCTGGTGGGCACCACACACACACACACACATGTATACACACGCATATACACACACACATGTATACACACGGATATACACACACACACATGTATACACACGCATATACACACACACACACGTATACACACGCATATATACACACGCATATACACACACACACACACATGTATACACACGCATATACACACACACACA
>CM070109.1:558403-568403 GCA_036178185.1 Liparis tanakae | reverse complement strand
TCATAAATCTCAGCTAACTCGCTCGTTGTCGACGCAGTTCCGTTAGCCGGTGAGAATCTGGTGCCGTGTGCAAAACCCAACGTCCTGTTTCCTCCGTTGATCATGAGATGTTTTCTGACTCCCGGGAAAAAGATTTAAAGCTTCAACTTTAACGTCAACGAACGAATAATTAGTGCGTCTGAAATTAATTATTTAATTAATTAATCAATTAATTATCTGGTTCTACGAGAGATGATTTAGACGTGATTTAAATAAATAAACACAATGAACACACACATGAACACACACAAACACATGTACACACACAGACACACACAGACACATGAACACACACACACACACAGATGCATGCTGGGTAATTCCAGCTGTTTGATTTCCATCTTTCTGCAGAAAGTGATAAAAACACTAAATAAATTATCTTCAGATTTTTGTTTTTGCTTTTCCGGGCCTTTTTTTTTTTAAAGCTGCACGATTTTAGTTTGTGTTTGGCAGCTTTTATCTTCCTAAAAATCAAAGCTAGAAGCCCCACGAGCCGCTGCAGCCGTAGAGGAGTGTAGACGTGGTGTTCATGAGCTTCAGCCTCAGCGTCTGGCGCTCCACAGACGCTCCACATTCCTCTTGCTTTTATTCTTCATTTCTAATCCTGTCATTTTGTATTTCTGCCGTTGTTTTTAGGGCGGGCCTCTAGACTTGTGATAATCCGTCTGCAGTGAACCTTAAATTGGGATTTTGAGTTTTTTCTAACCTTCTGACTCAAGGTGAATTAAGCCCCGCCTCCTCTGAGATATGAATCTGTCCAATGGGTGTCGAGTAAAACTTCCACTGAATTAATATTCTATGCCGTTTGTTTGCCCTCCTTTTCCTCCTGAGAGCACCAATCATGCGCTTCTGTTGTCTCGACCTAACTTGATGATGACATCACGTTTCTGGTGATGCTCGTCCTTTTTCTTTCTGTTTTTGACCCTCACGCTCTCCTGTAGTTCTTCAAAACGGACCCGATCGGCAGCATATCAGCATCCTGTATTGATCACGTGTATTGGATCATGTGATTAAGTGGACGTTACTTTTGAAATTGCGGAAATAAATTATGATTTCAGCTCCTCAAATGTTACGATATAAAAAAAAAAAAAAAATTCATTTGAATATTTTTCGAGAAAAACTTTTTAGAGTCACCGAGGAGAAACTTTTCACAATGTTATCAACCAAGGTGATTAAATGTTAAATAGAAATGCAAAGGTGAAATAGACTGTAGATTAATTATGAATATACATTTTTTTTAAACAATAAAATCCAGGCGGTGTGGACATGAAAGATACTTTATGATTTTCAAGTGAATTTGTTTCTTTAAAAATATTGTTATTTTTTTATCTCTGTTCAAAAGTCAATATTCAAAGAGTCGCGGAGCAAATTCAGTAAATCTGCTCTGATGATGATGAAGATGATGATGAAGCTGGAGGTGGCGACACACTGAGGATACAGGAGCAGAATGTAAGTTCACAGTGAACTGATCTCTGATCTCTGATCTTTGATCTTTAATCTTTGTACAGACTGAAATGTGACGAGGGTTTCATCCACTGCAGCGTTTAGCCGGATTGTAGAAGCTCTTCATATTAATGTGGATTAATTTTATTCTGAACATGTTTTGTATTATTTGCACTACAAAATAAACTTGAATTAAAAAAACAAAAATACAATACAGGTTCATTTTTTCATTTAATTTATTCATTTTCTTTTCAATTGAAACTTTTGTACTCATTCTCTCCATGTCCTCCGCCCTTACTTCCTCCGCTCTCTTCCTGCCTACTCTTCATCCTCTCTTTCTCCTTCCCTTCCTACCTCCTCTTCTTTAATCCCTCTCCTGCTCCCTTCTATCTTCTCCCTTCCTGCTTCATTATCTCTTTCTCCCTTATCGCTCCCTTTGTCTCCTTCCTCCTTCCCTCCTTCCCTCCTCCCTCCCCACATTTATTTATGTTATACTAGATTTAAAACATTATAGTAGTTTACATTCGGTAGATTTAGCTGATACTTGTCCTTGAGTATTTGTACATTGTTATAAATAAATGTGGTCAAAAGCTCTACAGAAGTTTTTTTTTTGTTTCTTATAAATTGAAACACAAACTGAGATTATTATTTTTATAGCATAAAAAATTGTTTTCTTTTTTTAAACAAACTAGCAGGTGGAAACCTAAATATATTTATTTAATTTCTAACACCTATTTTATGTTTAATGTCTCCTGTGAGATGGATGCAGGTAGTGTCGCCTGCACAGGTCATTACAAATTACATCAGAAGAAAAAATAAGTTATAATTTCTTCCAGTTTGTTCGTGTGAAGTACTTTTCGTGCACGTGGACCGCTTGTGCAGGGGGGCGGAGCCACAGCCAGAAAAGGGGGCGGAGCCACAGCTCAGATAAGGGCCTTCTGTGCAGGAGGCTTGGCTGATAAACACATGGCAGCACTTCAGACTCTCATTATGTAACACATCTGATTAAAAATAACATCAGAGAGGTTTCCTTAAAGACGAATCCTGCAAAGCATGTTCTCAAAAATGTTATAAATATTAAGATTTTCACTCAGTACTTTGGGGACATGCCTCAATGTGATTGGGGAGGTTTTGTACAAATATTTAGCATTATTATTTTTCATATATATGTTTTTATTCTTTAGATATAATTCAGAACATTTGAGGAAAGGGTGTCATACATTTATATAATGATATGTGTGTTTGTTATATTATATGTTTGTAAAAAATAACAGTTTGGCATTGTGTTGTCCCCTTTTTATATTTATAGTATTTCATTTGTTTTGTTATGTATATTTTCCTGTGTTTGGGCACGTGGCTTGTTTGATATCTGTATTTTAATGTATTTTATTATGTATTATTATTTACAAATGATGAAATATCTATGTTAATAAGCACGTCGGGCCAGTGACGCGCTGACCACCGCCTCAGTAACACCGCGACGCTCCCCGGCTGCGCGCGCAACTTCTCGCATTACTCGGAGACGACTGTTCTCGACGGTCCCTTAACTTTCTGATGAAATCTCTCACGGACACACGGAAGCGACACGGCGGTTAAAATAAGGATATAATATCATCATTGCGTTCGCGAAAACCTGGACAGTATTACCACCGGAAGGAGATACAACAAGTAAACCCGAAGCCAACAAATTGTGGTGTTGTTAATCGAATATTTCGCGTTGAACGTCTGTTGAAATTAACCGTTGAGCTACTTAGCTTCTCCAGAGTTAGCCGCTAAGCTAGTTAGCTTCTTCCGCTGAGCTACCCCGCTAACCGCCGTTGAAAAGCCCCGTCGCTTTCTTCTAAAAGCTGATTTTTAAATCGAACATTAAAATGGCTCTTTTATCGTCGGATGTGTGTTTTTCCGTCGCCGTCTTTACCAAGTCCTCCACCAGGAAGAAGTCCAACCACCACTCTCAGAGCGGCGCGAACGCCGCGGACCGCGGCGCCGTCACGGACGTCATTCCCTGGGTTCACACCAGCTGCTAGTCGTAGTACAAAACTATTACACAAAAAAAATTGTATTACGTATGGATAATAATTTAATATTTTTGCACTTTTTGAGTTGAAGAAAAAAAAAATGTTGAGGAATATGAACGGCGAGAGTTTGTCCTCCCAGGCCGGGCGAGGGGTCGCCTCCCCCGGGCTCGACGCTCAGGAAAGCTCGTGGATTGGAATGCTCTCTAGGCCCGCGATGGCATTTCTGCAACGATATCTCCCGGGGCGGCCGCAGATCCAGACCCGGGCCGGAGCGGGGGCCGGGTGGATGATCGGAGGGGGGTTAACGAACAGCTTCGTGGACGACGGGAGGGAGCTGCTGCGGCAGCTGGACGACATGATGCCGCTTCAGCACGACGGAGCCGCCGGCCTCCGGGAGCCTCCGGCCGGCAGCTTGCCGTGGCTGACCGCCGATTCTCTGCTGGAAATGGGGATTCAAACCTCAGAAGAACTGGACATGAACCTCTGCCAGCAAACCCAGATTGGATATCTGTCGTCCGTCAGGACCTTCTTCAGCCACGTGAGCTCCGTGTCCGTTCAGGACACGAAGCCCCCTGTGGGGGGGAAGAGCCCTGCGGGCAGAAGCAGGACGTGGTGGGGCAGCTTCTGGCTGGGCGAGGAGAGCCCAGAGAACGGGCCGCTGTCCTGGGCGGAGCGGGGCCGCCTCTACCCTCAACAACCGGCGGTGGGAACAAAAGCAGCCGAAACAACAGATCTGTTGGTCCAGAGATGGACGCTGGGAGAAAACACCGGACCGACGGACCTCAAAGAGGAGCCGGCCGACGGCGGAGGCCTCAGAACCGTCCAGAGCGCAGAGGGCTCCGACACAATGGACCCCCGGCTCGGCATCGGGGAACACCTGAGCGGCTCGGCAGCCGCCTGCAGCGCGGCGCCGCCGTTGATCCCGGATCAGGACCACGGCTACGCCAGCCTGGAGGAGGAACACTTCCAGGGCCGCCGCCTGGGCGCGGAGAAGACCCCAAGCGAGAGGCGGGACGCCGAGGAGGCAGAGATCAACCCCGCCATGGAGATGGAGGAAGAGGAGGAAGAGGAAGAAGAACGGGAAGCGGCTCCCTGGGCGCTCACCAACCCCGAGTGCCAAAACAAAGCCATCGCCTTCATTATGGGATGTCCCTGCAGCGACGACAGCCAATCAGACGGGGGGTCCAGCGATGATGACGATGATGGCTTCGACAGCGAGCGCTCTGACCGGACCGACTCCACCGACGACGAAGAGGACGACGAGGAGGAGGACGAAGAGGACTCTGAGGCGGAGCGCCTGTGGAGCTCTCTGTGCCGCGGCGTGGACCCGTACAACCCCCGCAGCTTCACCGCCCGGCTGCACACCTCCACCTCCCCGCCCAGGGCCGTCCCCGCCGCCGCCACGCCGGCCTCCGCCCGCTCCACCCCGGCCTCCTCCCCCGAGCTCGCCTCCCCCCCCCTCGCCGCCTCCCCCCCTCAGTCCGGCAGTGACTTCTGGGACGACTCCACGTCGGCCAGCGAGGCGGACGAGGCGGAGAGCCTCCGCCTGCTGAGCTCCTTCAGCTGCTCCTCCGACCCGTACAGCCCCTTCAACTTCCAGGCCCCGCTCAGGACCCAGGAGCCGGCGGCGCCCCGGGCCCGGGCTCGGAGGGCCCCCCAGGCGCCAGCTGGCCCCCCGCCCCCCAAACCGCCGTCTCCACCCGAGTACAGGAAGGAGGAGGCGGAGGAGAGGCTAGACAGCGGCTTCTCTGAGCCCTCCACCTCCTCCACCACCTCCTCCTCCTCCGCACAGAGATGCACCACCAAGAAGGTCAGTTGGTTTTCTTCCACCATAACGTTTTAATTTATTAGAGTTTTATTTTCACTTCATACACAAATGTCTTCAAACAAACGCTCCGATACCCGCCAAAATAAAAGTCTACGAAAGATATGAAGCAAAGAGAATTTGAGACGTAGAAGGAAGGGGGAGTCATATCGTCATTGTGTTTGTTTATTTACAATTAAATTAAAGTGACACTATGTAACAAAACATCAAGAAGACGCTGAACCGGAAACACACTCTGTGTGGGTCTCTCTCTCCCCCTGTCTCTCTCTCCCCCTGTCTCTCTCTCCCCCTGTCTCTCTCTCCCCCTGTCTCTCTCTCCCCCTGTCTCTCTCTCCCCCTGTCTCTCTCTCTCCCTGTTTCTTTCTCACCCTGTCTCTCTCGCCATGTCTCTCCCCCCCCCCCCCTCTCTCTCTCTCTCTCCCCCCCTCTCTCTCTCTCTCTCTCTCTCTCTCTCTCTCTCTGTGTGTCTTTTTTTACTCGGTGACTCTTGAGGTCAAACATGTTCCTGGAACTGAAGCTCAGAGACGGTTTAGTCATCAGTCCTGATGACGAATGACATCTGATTCCAGGTCAGATTTAAACCCTGACTCCTCTTCTCCTCCTCCTCTTCCTCAGGTTCGTTTCTGTGACGACGTGGAGGAGTTCTTTGCCAGCTGTGGCGAGGAGGAGGACCGGCGTGGCCCGTGGGAGGAGCTGGCCCGGGACCGCTGCCGGTTCCTGCGGCGCTGCGAGGAGGTGGAGCAGAGCATCGCCTTCTGCCTGGAGCCCGGGCACCGCCAGCTGGTGCAGCGCCGCCTCGCCGCCTACGCCCAGACCCCCAGGACCACCAGGACCCCCGAGGACCCCCAGGACTCCTGAGGTCGATGAGGACGCCTAAGGTCCATCAGGACTTCTCAGGATGATGTGTCCTCTATGCCCTGGACCCCTGAGGACCACCAGGACTCCTCAGGACCAACATGGACCCCTCAGGACCAGCAGGACCCCTGAGGACCAGCAGGACCCCTGAGGACCACCAGGACCCCTGAGGACCACCAGGACCCCTGAAGACCAGCAGGACCCCTCAGGACCATCGTTCTGTCCTCTAGGTCCTGGAGGCCTAGAGGTGACCGTTGCAGGTCCTATAGAGGAGGTGAGGAGCTGCTCTTGTGAAGCAGTGAGACTCTGAGGACACGAGGATACAAGGTCATGAGGACACAAGGACAGAGGGACTCCTTCTCCTCGTCTCGTTTCTCTGGACTTGAAGACGCTTTTTGAAGTACAGACGGAGATCTGAAGGAGACGTCGTCACTGTGTTCTGATTGGACGGCGCCCCCTTTAGCCCCTCCCCCTCCATGTATTCTCGTTCTGGAGAGTCGTCTGTAAACACGCTGCTGCTCCGTTCATCAAACTGATTAAATGTCTCAATAATTTTAAGTATTCGCGCCTCCAACAAAAAAAACGCCCATAAAATGTAATAATACATTCAAAAAGCAGATTAATATTGATGAATGTCCCCAGAGTCCAGAGAGTTTGCCGAGTGTTACGTCGTGTTATTGATCACGACCGGATGAAACCGGTTCTGAGGGTCGTTCCTCCTTCACGAGCTTCTAGTTCATCTTTTAACGCCAAAGAGTTGAGGTGTGTGTGTGTGTGTGTGTGTGTGTGTGTGTGTGTGTGTGTGTGTGTGTGTGTGTGTGTGTGTGTGTGTGTGTGTGTGTGTGTGTGTGTGTGTGTGTGTGTGTGTGTGTGTGTGTGTGTGTGTGTGTGTGTGTGTGTGTGTGTGTGTGTGTGTGTGTGTGTGTGTGTGTGTGTGTGTGTGTGTGTGTGTGTGTGTGTGTGAGAGAGCTTTTTGCGTGACTCGATCTCAATGTAGGAACCGCTCCCTCACCGATCACCCATAATCAATAATCAATGCAGTGTTCATCAGGTCATGATCCACGGTGTTAACGTTACCTTCCCGCTCAGCCAACGTGTTACTTTATTAATAAAACGGCTTTAAACTGGGAAACGTTATCATTCAAGGTCAGACCGTGACCTTCACAGCAGTATTGATGATTATAATTAAAACATTGTTAATTTATGGGTTTAAATGTTAAAGTTCTGCCACGTTGACTAAAAAATCTATTCAACAGCATCAAATGACTTCATGAGAGACGATAACGAGTAACTTCTGGATTTAATTAAACGTGGTTTAATGTCACATTTAAATATAGTTCTATCTGCGGAGGGTTCTGACACGTTTAAAGATCAATATTTCTTCTGGCGCAGTAACCGTTTTTAAAACTACACGTGACTCCTAGTATTGATCTGTATCTGCCCGACAACCCCCCGAAAAACATGAATAACTGCATTAGTTGGACTGTTCCCCCAGCAGCTTTAGATTTACTTTAACATCTATTATATGACACTTTTATTTAATTTTTTTTAAACCTTTTTTTTTAAAGTCATGACCTGAAACCGACAGAAATGTTTATTTTTAACTCTCAGGCGACGTCGGGGTGTTCCGAGTTTATTTAAAGCCGAGTCGGCAGTAAACGTCTGAAGGTTCTGCTGAAGGTTCTGCTGAA
The DNA here is from genome assembly GCA_036178185.1 of Liparis tanakae. NCBI lineage: Eukaryota > Metazoa > Chordata > Actinopteri > Perciformes > Liparidae > Liparis > Liparis tanakae. The sequence goes on along the minus strand of CM070109.1, from coordinate 560,532 downwards.
GGTTCTGCGTGTCGCAGTAACACGTCTCCACACGGGGAAGGGAGTCGTCTCCTGGCAGCTGATGTTGTGACTAACTTTGAATAATCAGATCTTTAATTTAGCTTTTTAAAGGAGGCGGAAACCACCGGAGGAATCGTTATTTTAGTCAGAAACAGAGAAGCGTTTTATTTTTCTAATTGTTTGGTGGTGACTGGTTCTGCTTCATCGTGTCTCTGAACACGGCCGATCGAATATTAAATCAATATTTAATGATCATACACTGGTCCTTTGTTTTTCTGTCTCTTGTTGTTGTTGTTCCCTTATATCCACATTTTCACGATGACCAAATCGGACCAGTTTTTAAAGGTGTCGGGTGTAGTGCTGCAGTTGGTCCAGCAGGGGGAGCCGCTCACTCGCCGCCTGCAGCTGCCTGAGACGCGGCCGACAGCGCCACCAGCAGGTCTCACAGCATCACACATGTTTTCACACCAGGTTCATCTTTAGCTAAGGTTTAAGCTTTTTACATATTTATGATGTTAATACGTATAGTTCTGTCTCTGTGTTTCACCTCGGCCCAAAATCTAATAGGAAACTATCGTACAGACAGTCAGAGCCGTAAAGACCGAAATATCTACATTGAAATCACAATTTCTAGAACTACATCAGGCTCTTAGTTGTAGTTTTTTACCGTTTCCCAGCAGGTTGGCCTCGTGCAGTTCCGCTGGTCTCCACTGGGGGCGATGAAGCTGTTCTATGGAGCGATCGATTAATAATCAATGTGTCAAACAAACAATCCCTCTAACTTTACGTTAATGTTTCTTTTTCATATAAACCAACCTCCTTGTGTAAAGAAACTGATATTTTAAAAGGATTAAATGTTTTTATAATTAAATGGAACATTTACATTTGATCGGGACTGAAGTTGCTTGGTGAAAAAAGGAGGATAGGATTTTTATGGCAAAATTCTTGAAATTTTTCCAAACAACTTTATGACAGTGAAACAACAATATAATATATAATATAATAATAAATCTGTTGTTCTGTTTCATAAGCCATGAAGTAACAACTCGATGTCCCATCGGCTCACGTGATGAAAGCTCTGGAAGAAGTTAAGATAAAGTATCCTGTATATTTAACTCCTGTCGTCATGACGACCTGAGAAGTTTCTTCTGTGTTTAGTTCATCAGACGCAACCAAAGACTCCTGGTCTCTCCTCCTCAAGTCAAACAGGAAGTAGAAGAAGCCGGCCTCAGCCTCTCCTGCTGCTCCTCCCGCCGCTCCCCCTCCTGCTCCTCCTGCTCCTCCTGCTCCACCAGGCCCTGCAGGTATGCGATGTACCTGATGGCGGCCCTGAGCGTCTCCACCTTGCTGAGCCTCTTGTCGGCGCCGCGCCCCGGGAGGCGGTCCCTCAGCGCGGCGTAGCCCCGGTTCACGCAGCGCACGCGCTGGCGCTCGCGCTCGTTCCTCTTCTGGATGAAGGCCGGCTCCAGAGCGCACTCGAACACGCCGAAGTGTCCGCGGGGCAGGAAGGGGCCCAGGTAGGAGGGCAGCAGCCCGGGGCCCCGCAGGGGGGCGGCGGGGGAGGGGTACAGCAGGAAGGGCACGGCGCCGCGCTCCTCGCGGTGACCACCGGGGGGAGACGCGCCGAAGCTCAGGTAGGACGGCGGGGAGAAGGTGGAGCTCATCCTGTTACTTGAACGCACCGCTGACCAGTGAACGCACCGCTGACCGACCAGTGAATGCACCACAGACAAGTGAACGCACCACGGACCTCAGTGGAGCTTCATCCTGTTGACCTGCAGAGACACGAACAGACCTGTAACACTTGTGTGTATCTGTCATGCACACACACACACACACGCACGCACAAAACTAGAACGGGCACTCGGTAGAGCGCATACCTTCGCATATCACAAGAACTATGGTAAAAAGATGTTGACCTTTGACCCGATCGATCCCAAAATCTGATCAAATGGTCCCCGGATAATAACCAATCATCCCACCAAATTGCATGCGATTCGGTTTAATACTTTTTGAGTTATGCGAGTAACACACATACAAATAAATAAATAACTACACGGCGATCCAAACATAAACTCCACATCTTCTAAGCGAAGGTGATAAATATTCACACTGCTGTCGAGGAGCTG
>CM070109.1:545903-553403 GCA_036178185.1 Liparis tanakae | reverse complement strand
AAAACACGAACTATTTGATTAATTTGAGAACAATTAGCGGAAATATTGTTTTAAAACAAACAAAACATCCACACTATCGCGTTATTTCCGTAAAATATTACGACCCCCCTCTATGACCCGCCCTCCTCGGCCTCTGATTGGCCGACTCTATTCTTAGCTATCCCCTACCAATCGCGTTCCTCGTGCCCAAAACCCAGCCAATCCGATCCACGACAGAGACGCGTGGTAGCCAATCAGAGGCGAGGGAGGGCGGGTCATGCTCCCGAGTTCATGGGATTCATATTTTCTTGTGACACCTCAGTTATTTAGTCCGTCAACGCCGCCTGACCTGCGTCTGATCAGGTATCGATCCCTGATCAGGTTTGATTACAGGGCTTCCCTCTCTGTCGGATAGACAACATGCTGCGCGTGACGGCGGCCGCGCGCCAGTCCTGGAGGGGGTACGTACCAACGCACGCGCTGCAGACGGCGCGAGCCTCCGGAACCTTCCGCCGCAACTTAAGACACTTCGTCGCTTTGTGGTCACTAAACAACGTAAACGTGACGTCATTAACACGTGACCAACACCGTCGACCGGGAGTTTGGTTGTACGTTACGTCATAATAATAATATAATGTCTGAAGTTGGAAAAACAAGTTGAAAAAATAAAACATTTATTGTAAATAATTGATCCTTTATCCTTGATATCCTTCCACTAGCTAAACTAGTGCAACCATGCCAACCAGTTAACCAGCTGGCGTGACCTTTTGACCCCTGGGGGATGGTGACGTCACTGGTTATTTATACATTTATATTTGTGTTATTGTTTGCGTCTGGCTCAAAATTAAGTGACAAATAAAATATTCACAAAAAAAGGTTTAACATAAAAAATAAAACATAATAAAATATAATTTGTTGCTTTCTTAATTCCCTCCGATGTCACGTGTCACTACACCTTTCAATCCCGAATGATTCCGTGAATAAATATAACAACCACTGGTAACCCCGCTGCTGTGCATTGTGGGTAATCCCCTCGTAGGAAAGGGCTCCGAATGAAGAGCCTCCAACACCAAACTATGAACGGTCGCATAGGGGCGGGACTTAACCACCCCCTAGCCTGCCATTGGCCGCCTTATCCAAACAGGACTCCTCCCCCTGCTGTTGGCGTGTTAGCCCCTCCCCCTTGGTCGCGATAATGGCGTTAGCGAGGACTCGTCTGTCCTCCCGACACGTAATGTTCCCCGGTAACACGTTCCCCTCGCGAACGCTATTTTTTTTAATAAAAAAAAGTCGCTCCATCCCGGGCTTAGCTCTGCCCCTCCCTTAGCTCCACCCCTTCATGCCTTAGCTCCGCCCCCTGAGGCCATTTTCATTGGTTTAAAGCTGTACAAAGCACCTGTGCGTTTATCTGCTTGGCGCTTAAAATCCCGGCACAATCTGTAGTTATCTAATCTCGAGGTGTTGGCCGAGCCGTACGCCCCGCGGCGCTGCGGGGTCACAGGGTCACGGCGCCGCGAGGTCACGGGGTCACGGCGCTGTGGGGTCACGGGGTCACGGCGCCGCGGGGTCACGGGGTCACGGCGCCGCGGGGTCGATCCCGAGGAATGTAGAACGTCTCTGGGACATCTGTGAAAACAGTTTGTTGTGGTTCTCCCCCGGAGGAACTCGGTTCTGAGGGGAACTCTGAATGTGTGAGACTCCCTACGGGGCCACCAGCTGGCCCGTCTACCCCCCCCCACACACACACACAGGCCCCGCCCCCAGGCCATGCCCCCTCCGTGACCTTCAGTTCTGAGAGTTGGTGGATCATTTATGAATGGAGAGGACGTTGAGTTCAAGGAGCGTGGGGAAACTGGACGCTTCAGTAGTTTGTCCAGCAGAAGACAAACTTTACGTTAAATATCTTTAAATGACTTTTTATACAAATTACCTCTCAATAAGTTAAATAAACCAAATCCTCCTGCAGAGGCTCAACGTCACGAGACTTTAGTTTAACTTTAAATCCACGACTAAATAAATAAATAAATAAATCATTAATGTTGCAAAAAAAAGAAACAAAATATACTTTAAATGTGTGTGTGTGTGTGTGTGTGTGTGTGTGTGTAGGTTCAGGACGTTCCCTCGCTCCTCGGTGGAGGTGAAGAACGAGCCGATTCTCAGCTTCTTGGAGGGCAGCGAGGAGAGGAGAGACCTGCAGGAGGTGAGAGAACCTCCTCGTGTCGGGAGGAGAAAGGAGAACATGTGGTGACCTCCTCCTCCTCCTCCTCTCCCCCCTTCCTCCTCCTCCTCCTCCCCCCCCTCCTCCTCCTGCTCCTCCCCCCTCCCCTCTCCCCCTCCTCCTCCTGCTCCTCCTGCTCCTCCTCCAGGCCCTGGCTGGTCTGAAGGGGCAGACGGAGGAGATCCCGTGTGTGGTGGGAGACGAACACGTCTGGACCAAAGACGTCCGCTTCCAGCTGTCGGTGAGCTCCAACATGATGTACTAATGGATTACATGAGAGACTGGTTGTTGTTGTTGTTGTTGTTGTTGTCGTTGTCGTTGTCGTTGTTGTCCTCTGATCTCTCGTTGATCTTGTGTTCCTCCTCCTAGCCGTTCAATCACTCCCACAAAGTGGCAAAGTTCTGCTACGCTGACACGGTGAGTTCTGGAGATTTAAAGTATTATAGTTGTTATTTAACGCATGATTATTATTATAATTTCTATTTAGCGTATATTTATTATTTACGGTATTTTAATTATTATTTAACCTTAAAGAGATATGGTTGAATTATTTAACATATAATTAGAATTTAACGCATTATAATTATGGTATTATTCAACATATTATAATTATTATATAACATAATTATAATTCAACGTATTGTAATTATTATATAATGTATATTCATTATTTAACTTATATTTATTATTTAACATATAATTATTATTTAACATAGTTATTATTTAACGTATAATTATTATTTAAGGTATATTTATTATTATTTAACGTATAATAATAATGACCTCTTCTCCTCAGGAGCTGATCAACAGAGCCATCCTGGCGTCCGTGGCGGCGAGGAAGGAGTGGGACCTGACGCCGGTCCAGGACCGGGCCCAGGTCCTCTTCAGGGCCGCAGACCTGCTCAGCGGCCCCCGGAGGGCCGAGGTCCTCGCCAAGACCATGATCGGACAGGTACCAGGCCGCTGAGCAGGGGGTCACCTTTGACCTCTAGACCTCTAGACAGGGGGCACACGCCACCGAGACGCTGGACACTATACATCAGATCTTATTCTAAATGATTCATTTATTTATATTTCATTATTTAATTTAGTGTTAGATTCTTTTTTTTCCAATTTTAAAATAGCCTTTTTTTTAAAACATTTTTTACACTTTTTTTACATTTTTTTTTTAATTTTAAAATAGACTTTACATTTTTTTTAGATAGACTTTTTAAAATTTGATAATATCCTTTTTTTAATTTTAAAATATACTTTTTTAAATTTTAAAATAGAGTTTTTAAAATTTTTTAAATAGACTTTCTTCAATTAAAAAAATTGCATTCTTTTACATGTTTGTAATTAAAAATGTATGTATTGAAAAATATATCCATACATTTTTTTTTAACAAAAATAATAACTTTATTGTTATCGTTTTGATGCTGCTGCTTCTCATTAAAAGCATTTAACTGGCAGGAATAAGACTTTTATTCTGAAGGAGTCAGAATGTGTCGGTCGCTGAGCTTCGCACAAGACTTTAAACTTAAATAGTTAAATAAATCTCGAATCTATAAATAAAGTGAATTTATAGATTCTTCTTTATACAATGTATAAATAATAATCTATAAATAATAATAATAATTTATTATCATTAAATAATAACACTTGTTATTATTTTATATTATTATTAATAAAAATATATATTAAGAATACTTAAAACATAATTAAATAATACTAATAAATTACTTAAAATGAATATTTTTATAATAATAATAATAATTATTCAATAATAACAATAATTAAATATTTTTAAAATAATAATAATAACATTGTAATCATTTTAAAATAATAATGATATGCAGCAAGTGTATAAATGTATAATAAGTGACGCTAGATGTTATGATCTCCCCTCCAGGGTAAGACGGTGGTTCAGGCCGAGATCGACGCCGCCGCCGAGCTCATCGACTTCTTCCGCTTCAACGCCAAACACGCCGTGGAGCTGGAGGAGCAGCAGCCGCTGGACGCCGACGGCAGCACCAACACCATGCTGTACCGCGGACTGGAGGTATGACATGTGATGCACCGTGAGGTTATGACATGTGATGCACCGTGAGGTTATGACATGTGATGCACCGTGAGGTTATGACATGTGATGCACCGTGAGGTTATGACATGTGATGCACCGTGAGGTTATGACATATAATGCACCATGAGGTTATTACACAGAATGCACCGTGAGGTTATTACATGTGATGCACCGTGAGGTTATTACATGTGATGCACCGTGAGGTTATTACATGTGATGCACCGTGAGGTTATGACATGTGATGCACCGTGAGGTTATGACATGTGATGCACCGTGAGGTTATGACATGTGATGCACCGTGAGGTTATGACATGTGATGCACCGTGAGGTTATTACATGTGATGCACCGTGAGGTTATTACATGTGATGCACCGTGAGGTTATGACATGTGATGCACCGTGAGGTTATGACATGTGATGCACCGTGAGGTTATGACATGTGATGCACCGTGAGGTTATGACATATAATGCACCATGAGGTTATTACACAGAATGCACCGTGAGGTTATTACATATGATGCACCGTGAGGTTATTACATGTGATGCACCGTGAGGTTATGACATGTGATGCACCGTGAGGTTATGACATGTGATGCACCATGAGGTTATGACATGTGATGCACCGTGAGGTTATGACATGTGATGCACCGTGAGGTTATGACATGTGATGCACCGTGAGGTTATGACATGTGATGCACCGTGAGGTTATTACACAGAATGCACCGTGAGGTTATTACATGTGATGTATCGTGAGGTTATTACATATAACGCACAATGAGGTTATGACATATAACGCACCATGAGGTTATGACATGTGATGCACCGTGAGGTTATTACACATAATGCACCGTGAGGTTATTACATGTGATGCACCGTGAGGTTATTACATGTGATGCACCGTGAGGTTATTACACATAATGCACCGTGAGGTTATTACATGTGATGCACCATGAGGTTATTACATGTGATGCACCATGAGGTTATGACATATGATGCATCATGAGGTTATTACACATAATGCCTGCTGTACGTTATTACATACAAAGCACCGCGCTGCACGTTATTATGTAATAACGATGTTAACGTCATAACGCCTCGTCCCCTTCAGGGCTTCGTCGCCGCCGTTTCTCCGTTCAACTTCACCGCCATCGGGGGGAACCTGGCGGGCGCGCCGGCGCTGATGGTGAGAGCGATGATGTCATCGGCCCGTGCGAGGTGGTGAAGGGGGTTGTTGACGCCGTGCTGTCGCCCAGGGCAACGTGGTGCTGTGGAAGCCGAGCGACGCCGCCGTGTCGGCCAGCTACGTGGTGTACCGCGCCCTGAGGGACGCCGGGCTGCCGCCGCACGTCGTCCAGTTCCTGCCGGCCGACGGCCCGACCTTCGGGGACGCCGTCACCGCCTCGGAGCACCTGGCCGGGCTCAACTTCACCGGCAGCTACCCGTGAGGCCCGAGGACTAACCCTAACCCTACTACCACCCGAGTACCACGACAGTACTACGACCCGAGTACTACGACCTGATGTGTTCAGGGTTTGTTTTTCCGTAGGACGTTCAAGCGTCTGTGGAAGCAGGTCGCCCAGAACGTGGACGCCTACCGGACGTTCCCTCGCCTGGCCGGAGGTGAGGAACAGGAAGTGATGCTTCACACACACCTACAAAATAAATGTATTAATATATGTATTTATATATTTATTTATTTATTTATTTATACATTCATATATATATATATATATATATATATATTTATTTATACATTTATATATAAATAAATATCACATCATGAGTAAGAGAGGACGATTCAATTTATATACAATATATAAATCAAATAAAACGTGAGCTTGACATTACACATGATAATAATAATAATAATAATAGTAATTAAAACTATAATAAACACAATTTATTATAATGAAAAATATTATTATTAATATGAAAATTAATATTAATAATAATGAACACGATTTATTCTTAATTATATGATTAGAAATAATAATATTATTAATATATAATAATTACATAATAAATCATGCTTATTATTATTAGTATACATTTTACTATTGAAAAATAAAGTTATTATTTAATATCATTATTATTGATAAAAGTTCTCCCCCCCAGAGTGCGGCGGTAAGAACTTCCACTTCGTGCATGGCTCCGCCCACGTGGCCAGCGTGGTGCGCGGCACGCTGCGCTCGGCCTTTGAGTTCGGGGGTCAGAAGTGCTCCGCCTGCTCCAGGATGTACGTCCCCGACCGGCTGTGGCCGCTGATCCGGGAACAGCTGCTGGCCGCCCACGGGCAGCTGAGGGTGGGCGACGTGAGTACCGATCAATACGATCAATACGATCAATACCGCCGTGGATCCGTGTTATCGATTCATATTGATGTTGTCGTTGTCTCCCTCAGCCCGTCGAAGACTTCAGTACTTTCTTCTCGGCTGTGATCGACGACAAGGTTCAACTTCCTTCAGCCTTTCAAAATAAAGTCCTCTTTCTTTGAATGTATTTTTAAGTAAGTGTGTGTGTGTGTGTGTGTGTGTGTGTGTGTGTGTGTGTGTGTGTGTGTGTGTGTGTGTGTGCGCAGTCGTTCGCCCGGATCAAGAAGTGGCTCGATCGCGCTAAGACCTCGTCCACTCTGAAGGTCGTGGCCGGCGGTAACTATGACGACAGCAAAGGTTACTATGTGGAGCCCACCATCATCGAGACCTCAGACCCCCTGGACCCCATCATGAGCGAGGTACAGACACACTTGCACATGCACGCACACACACTCACACACTCACACACTCACACTCACTCCCTCACGGCTCCTGCAGGAGATCTTCGGGCCGGTTCTCTCCGTCTTCGTTTATCCGGAGAACGAATACAAAGAAGTTCTGCAGCTGATCGACAAAACGTCTCCGTACGCCCTGACGGGGGCCGTGTTCGCCCAGGACAGGTGAGACACACACACACACACACACACAGTCACACACACACAGTCATACACACACACACAGTCACACACACACAGTCACACACACACAGTCACACACACACAGTCACACACAGTCACACACACACACAGTCATACACACACACACACACACACAGTCACACACACACAGTCATACACACACACACAGTCACACACACACAGTCACACACACACAGTCACACACACACACAGTCACACACACACAGTCACACACACACAGTCACACACACACAGTCACACTCACACACAGGCACACACACACAGTCACACA
>CM070109.1:535903-540903 GCA_036178185.1 Liparis tanakae | reverse complement strand
AAATCTAAGTAGGCGGTGCTTAGTGGTCTGAGAGTCTTTTCTGTAGAGCAGGTGGAGGTGGAGGTGGAGGTGGACACGCGGTCCGGGAGGTGGAGGTGGAGGTGGACAGGCGGGAGGACGGAGAGACATCCCTTCATCCCAAAGTGAACGTCTACATCAGCTCCACACATTAAAGCATCAACACGCCAAATCTACTTAAAAGTCATGAAGAAGAAAAATAAAACATCGCCGAGTCCAAGAGAGTCCTCCCTCTGGAGCTGCTCTTGAAGAAGAAGAAGAAGAAGAAGAAGAAGAAAACATACATTTTATATTTTAGTTTACAGAAATCAAACAGCAGTCATATGACCATGTGTAAACATGTGTGTAAACATGTGTGTAAACCTGTGTAAACATGTATGTAAACATGTGTGTTAACATGTATGTAAACCTGTGTAAACATGTGTGTAAACTTGTGTAAACATATGTGTAAACATGTGTAAACATATGGGTAAACGTGTGTAAACCTGTGTAAACATGTGTGTAAACATGTGTATAAACATGTGTTAACATGTATGTAAACCTGTGTAAATATGTGTGTAAACCTGTGTAAACATGTGTGTAAACATGTGTATCAACATGTGTGTAAATATGTGTGTTAACATATGTGTAAACATGTGTGTAAACATGTATGTAAATGTGTAAATATGTGTGTTAACATGTGTATACATGTGTGTAAACATGTGTGTAAACATGTGTGTTAACATGTGTGTAAACATGTGTGTTAACATGTGTGTTAACGTGTGTGTGTGTGTAAATGTATCAGTGTGTGTCTATTGTGTTTAAAACTATTATCTCCTCACTGCAGCTGGATGGAACACAGATTGAACCACAGCTATAAATACACACACACACACACGCACACGCACTAACAAACACACGCACACGCACAAACAAACACACGCACACGCACAAACAAACACACGCACACACATCAACCATGAGCGTGAGCTCAGTTCGCTCTGCCAATCCCGATTACAGATGCATACGCACACATACAGACACACACACACACACACACACACGCACACACACACACAGACACATACACACACACACACACACATACGCGCACACACACACACACAGCACTCAGACCCCTGGTGGAAGGAATTCGCTCCATAAGAAGCTTCATTAATCGTGTTTTGATGTTTCTTTAGTTCAAAGTTAATTCAACATCAGAATGAATTTTGTTTACTAATTATTATAAATTGTATAATTTAAATGGAACGATCAGATATTTCACCAACTTTGCCGAATTATTTGTAAAATATTCATTAATTAATAAACATCTGTTAATATTATTTTGAATAGATTGTTAATAACTTTGTGGTTCATATTTATGAAGACAGAAAATGTCTTAAGTATAAATAAATAAATGCATGAATAAATAAGAGGAGTCTAAACAAGAGATAACCACACGGCATCGCCATGGAGACCCCCCCCCCCTCTACAAGCACAGGTCCCTTTGACCTTCAACATCTTCAGTTCAGGATTACTTAATTGCCGACGACACACTTATTTTGTTCAGAAGAATGTTTGAAGGAACTTTTATTTGCAACTGAAAACCAATCAAATCTTGGCTAATTTAATACAATAATAATACAATATGGATATATAATAATTTGAGATGATTAAAAAGTTTGATTCACAGTCATTATTTACGGTGACACGGGTATTATAACAAATAACAAATAAAAACCTTAGTTGATAAAAGCAACTGAGTGCACGTGAACAACAGGGCCGGGCATCTGGAGCTCCACAGGGTTCAGTGACGGGCCCTCTGCTTTTTACTCAAGAAAATGACTGAAAACGAGCTAGAAGTGATGATTAATACAATAATAATACAATATGGATATCCGAACGTGGGATGATAGATTCACAGTCATTATCTACGGTATTATAAAGAAAGACGACCTCCCGGCGATGGCTCCACCTCCACGTCAACACGCTCCTGTTCGTCATTTCTCTTTTCCACGGAACACAAAAGTTTACTTTTGTACTAATTGCAGTCGCATTAAGAGCGTCGACCCGACGGAACGGGGGCAGATCAAAAAGAAATGTTCTAGCTCGGAGACCACAAGGGGGGGGGGGGGGGGCTCTGTGCGGGGCGCCGTCGTGACGTTCTCTAACGTGGTTCTCCGGTGAGGCCAGACTCCCTGAGTCTCATCTCCTTGGATCGATATTCTATTTAGCGGCAGCAGGACGGAGCTGTGCTCCTCGCCCTCCGCCACATTCTCATTCTGCTCCACACTTCCTTCTCTTTTTCCTTTTTTAATTATTTCCTCCTCTTCTCCTCTAATTGGTGGTGTTTCCACATTATTCTGAGTTTCCTCTCTCAGCCCGACAGCTCCCTCTGTTTCATTCCTCTTCTCCTTTCCTTTACACTCGCCTTCTCCCCATTCTCTCTCTTCATTTCCTCCTTTGTTTAATCCCCCTCTCTTTTCCTCTGTTTGATTCCTCTCCTCCCTCACTTCCCTCAGTGTTGTTTCCCTCCTCTCAAACCTTTCTCCTTAACCCTTTCCTATCCTCCCTACATCCTCTCCTCTTCCTCCTCTCCTTTCCTAAAAACAATTTCCAAATAGGTCGTGCAGGGTCTGTGTGTGTGTGAGAGAGAGACTGAGTGTGTGTGTGTGTGAGTGTGTGTGTGTGTGAGTGAGTGTGTGTAAGTGTGTGTGAGTGTCAGTGTGTGTGTGTGTGAGAGAGTGTGTATGTGAGAGTGTCTCCGTCCCGACGGGACGCTTCAGCAGCCAGAAGCAGAGCAAAGGGACACATGTAAACATGTGAACATGTGAACATGTGAACATGTGAACATGTAAACATGTGAACATGTAAACATGTGAACATGTAAACATGTAAACATGTGAACATGTAAACATGTAAACATGTGAACATGTGAACATGTGAACATGTGAACATGTACACATGTAAACATGTGAACATGTAAACATGTAAACATGTGAACATGTAAACATGTAAACATGTGAACATGTGAACATGTGAACATGTGAACATGTACACATGTAAACATGTGAACATGTAAACAAGTGAACATGTGAACATGTGAACATGTAAACATGTAAACATGTGAACATGTAAACATGTAAACATGTGAACATGTGAACATGTAAACATGTGAACATGTAAACATGTAAACATGTGAACATGTGAACATGTGAACATGTAAACATGTAAACATGTGAACATGTAAACATGTAAACATGTGAACATGTGAACATGTGAACATGTAAACATGTGAACATGTGAACATGTACACATGTAAACATGTGAACATGTGAACATGTGAACATGTAAACATGTAAACATGTGAACATGTAAACATGTAAACATGTGAACATGTAAACATGTGAACATGTAAACATGAACATGTAAACATGTAATCATGTAAACATGTGAACATGTAAACATGTAAACATGTGAACATGTGAACATGTGAACATGTAAACATGTGAACATGTGAACATGTAAACATGTGAACATGTGAACATGTAAACATGTAAACATGTGAACATGTAAACATGTGAACATGTGAACATGTAAACATGTGAACATGTGAATATGTAAACATGTAAACATGTGAACATGTAAACATGTAAACATGTGAACATGTGAATATGTAAACATGTAAACATGTAAACATGTGAACATATGAACATGTAAACAAGTAATCTTGTGAACATGTAAACATGTGAACATGTAAACATGTGAACATGTGAACATGTAAACATGTGAACATGTAAACATGTAAACATGTGAACATGTAAACATGTGAACATATGAACATGTGAACATGTAAACATGTAAACATGTGAACATGTAAACATGCGTGTCCCTTTAATGATCAGCTCACATGTGGAATAGGTTCCACCTGATTGGTTTTCTTTCATGTTTTTTGGTTTCTCAGGTTGAGGAAGTGTTCCAGAGCCGTTAAAGGACCTCACAGCTCATCGCTACCTGGAATGTGTGTGTGTGTGTGTGTGCGTGTGTGTGTGTGTGTGTGGTTGCTGTTCACATTGGTGTGTGTGTGTGTCTTTCCCTGTCATCTCTCCTTCGTGTTTGTTGGAGTTGTTTCAGTTTAAATGTGAACGGGTTTCATTTGTTTGAGGTTGTGTATGCCTCTATGTGTTCATGTGTGTGTGTTCATGTGTGTGTGTGTGTGTTCATGTGTGTGTGTTCGTGTGTGTGTGTGTGAGTGTGTGTGTGGGTGTGTGTGTGCCAGGGCATCTGTTGATTGCAGTGGGATGGAGGAACAAGTGGCGCCTCTCCTGCTGATGGATCTGTGTAAGCGGCGCCCGGCGTCCCGGTGGCGGCGTGGCGCCTCGCGGCTCGTTACCATATAGACGCGACCGGCACGACGCCGACTTCCTCTATTCAGGTCGGCCATTAGAACCCAATCAGGGCGCCGCGCCGCTCGCCGAGAGCCTCTTCAGCCGGCGCTCCCAGGCAATCCACCGGCTGTGGGGAAGGAGTGGGGGTGGAGTCGGCGTGTGTTTGCTGTATGGTGGCTGAGGAGGACCACTTCAATCAGGACCAGTTCATGTCGGCCTCCCATCGGAGGACGACCACCAACAATGGCTTCAGCTTGTTTTTAAACCGCGTTGAGAAGAACCGCCGCCACCAAACATGGCGGTTTCATTTAAGACCAACAAGTCAATCCAGAGGCAACCGCTCACTTTCCTACTATCCTAGCCCCCTAACCCCTAACCCCTAACCCTAACCCCTAACCCCCTAATCCCTAACCCCTAATCCATAACCCTAACCCCCCAACCCTCTCACCTTATTACCCCACTAGAGGGCTTGTAGTACCATATTACCCCACTAGAGGGCTTGTAATACCATGTTACCCCACTAGAGAGCTTGTAGTACCATGTTACCCCACTAGAGGGCTTGTAGTACCATGTTACCCCACTAGAGGGCTTGTAGTACCATGTTACCCCACTAGA
>CM070109.1:528403-530903 GCA_036178185.1 Liparis tanakae | reverse complement strand
ACACACACACACACAGACACACACACATACATACAGACACACACACACAAATACAGACACACACACACACACAGACACACACACATACATACAGACAGACACACACATACCTCCCAAACACAGTTATACACACACATAAACACACACCTCACAAACACACATACCTCCCACACACTTACACAAACACACACATCCCTCACACAGTTACACACACACACACTCGTCGATGTGGCCCTTCGGGGTCCGGCGTTGATCTGGACTCCAGGTCCACGAGCCGCTGTCGGAGGATTGTTTACATTCCTGAACATGAATAATGAAAACAACAATACGTCAATCATGAGAGGAAGAGGAGGAGCCTCACCCCCCCCTCCATGTTTGATATGTATCATAGGAGGTATGATAACACCCCCCCCATGTTTGATATGTATCATAGGAGGTATGATAACACCCCCCCCCATGTTTGATATGTATCATAGGAGGTATGATAACACCCCCCCCATGTTTAATATGTATCATAGGAGGTATGATAACACCCCCCCCCCCATGTTTGATATGTATCATAGGAGGTATGATAACACCCCCCATGTTTGATATGTATCATAGGAGGTATGATAACACCCCCCTAATGAGAGCAAATGAAGCTCATTCATTAAATTACATTTCTATTAAAAGCATTTTGTGTAGCGCTAAATCTAAGTCCCCTGAGAGGAATTCACCATGTGAACACATCAGACAGCCGACCTCTGACCTCTCACGGGAAACATCTCCATACATGAATATTAAAAACATCATCAACAACAACAACAACAACAACCAGAACAGATTCAGGACGGAACTTCATGTGAGTCCTGAGTCTGGCCCTGGAGCTGCAGTAGAACACGTAGAACACGTAGAACACGTAGAACATGTAGAACAAGTACAACACGTATCACATATGATATATATGATGTATATCATATACATCATATATGATGTATATGATATATATCATATATGTCATATATATCACATATATGATATATATCATGTATATCATATACATCATATATATGATATATATCATATATATCATATGATATATATGATATATATCATATACATCATATATATGATATATCATATATATGATGTATATGATATATATCATATATATATGATATATGATGTATATGATATATATCACATATGTGATATATATGACATATATGATATGATATATATGATATATATCACATATGTGATATATATCATATATATCATATATATCATATGATATATATGATATATATCATATATATCATATGATATATATGATATATATGATATATATGCGTATCCTTGGTGACTCCATCAATCCGTGTGATTGATATGACGTCATTCGCTAATACAGCTCTAGAGGAAAGAGATAGAATATTTAGGAGTTGGGAAAAGGAATCAAAATAAAGAAGGAAACAGAAGGAGGAAACATTGGCTTTGTATCTGTGTGTGTGTGTGTGTGTGTGTGTGTGAGTGTGTGTGTGTGTGTTATTGTACTGGCCTCAGGGGAGGTGGGTGGAGTCTACATCCCAGATAGAATTTCTGTTGCTTGTGAGTGTCAATGCATGTGTGTGTGTGTGTGTGTGTGTGCGTGTGAGAGTTCTGTATTCTTTGAGCGTACCTTTTTTCGATGTGTGTGTGTGTGTGTGTGTGTGTGTGTCAGCCCAAAGCCGAGCTGACGGACGGCTCCCCCCGGAGGAGGCCCTCAGTCCTCGATGGGAGGAGCCATGCATATGGATGAGAACCTCAGGAGTCAACCGGCTAAATAAAGGATGAGGCTGCATCGGCTCAGCGATGACGTCATCGAGCGTCAACACAGCCGGTTTGACTTTGACGACTTGGTCTGTATATATACACTTTAATTTAATTTTTTCACATTTCCATTTCCTTTATTATTATTATTATTATTATTATTTGTTTTATTTGTATTAGTTATTATTATTAAATTCTTAAATATAAAATGCTCTCCTATTTTATTGTATATGTGAAATAAATGTTTTCTTACTGCTTATACATTTAAATATATAAATTCAAATCTAATCTATCGGTAGATGTAATAACTCACTTCTGTTGAAAGAGTTTATTAAATTAAATAAAACAGATAAAATGTGTAATAATCAAAGAGTCCAGATCCCGTTCCACATGTTGGTCCCTTTATTTCATGTCAACATTTTAAACAAATAAACAACCGATGATCTAAGCACCACGAGACGGATAAACACCAGAATAATAATTATACAAAATAAATGTACAGATCAGGTCGAACAAACGACCCGACGAAATAAATAACTCGGCTGAACCGAAAAAAGCCGCCTTGGGAATAAAAAGGAAAGCGTCTCAATAATCCAGGTATTGGAGGAAAGCCTTTGAGTCGTCACGGTAACGACGGGTTCCAGAGGCGTCACATGACTCATTCATCTCGACTGGAATGAGCCAAACTGATATTAATATGCGTGATTATATG
>CM070109.1:513403-515903 GCA_036178185.1 Liparis tanakae | reverse complement strand
TGAAAGTGTGCTGCTGACAAAGAAGTCTAATTTCAGTCTTACCATGGTCCCACCACTGCCTAAGATTGTTAAAAACACTCTTCCTCAGCCTAAAAACACTCCAAAAATAAAAAGCACCTCCTAAAATTCCTATCGAAAGTTAAAACTGAATTAAAATGCCAATACGCTCCTGGGTAAAAGTTCCTAATAAAAACATGACATAAAACCAAAGAATGATCAGTAAAACCAGCGAACAATGCTGCACATTTTAAAAATACTAAAATGGTGCTTAAAAACATACATACGGTCTAACCTGGCTGAGGAGATTCTTCCCTCCCTAAGGTGGGACCATGTGTACTGTCGGCAGTCCGGATGCATCCTTCTCCACACGTCCACCAGGCCATGAGAATGGACCAGCCTCCTCAGAACCTGCTGTGAAGCTGGATGTGGCTCTGTGTGGTTTCTGTCTTTAAAATCATCCTCTGTGCAGTTAAAATCCCCCCCCAAGAATAAAAACTCCTCCGAGGCACAGTCATTTAAAACATCATTAATTTTAGATAAAAATAGCTTCCTCTCTGTTCCGGTTGTTGGAGCATAAACATTTATGAAAACAACAGTAAAAAGGTCGAACCGTGCTTTCACTAGGAACAGCCTCCTCGACGATGTGTTTGACCTCCAGTGACTTGGGACTGAAGGCCCTGGAGAAGAGGAAGCCCACCTCCGCTGAGGTTGGTGTTGTGGCTCAGGAGGACTTCCCCCACTCCCTCCTCCAGTCCGCCTGGTGCTGTCGCTGTGCGTCTCTTGTAAGAAGAGAACATCATTGGCTTTCATCTTGTTAAATTCATAAATAGATGTTCTCTTCTTACAATCCCTCGCTCCATTTACGTTTAAAACTCCGACTCTGAATGTGCTCATTAAAAGAAAAGAGTTTAAAAAACAAATAAAACTTAAAAACAACAAATCAATTAAAAGACACATTGGAGCTCTCCACCCCCTCCTGCTGGATGCAAAGCTTGACTTTTAATAAAATCTTTTTAATTCTAAAAATCTCCTGCATATCTAAATGTTTTTTTGCCATGTGATAGCGGCAGGAGTAGTCAAAGGCCACGAGGTCAGGGAAGAACTCCCTGACCTCTACATCTCTTTTATTTTTTGTTTTATATAAAAACAGGCTGATCTCGTCAGCTGTATATAAAACTTTTTTTTTTTCTTGACTGTTTAAAACCAGAGGAGGGTCGCCGTCCACTGACCCCTCCTCACCCCCGTTTTCCCCCACCTGCCTTGCCCCCTCACTCCTCTCCTCCACCCTGCTGGCTTTGGCCCCGCCACTCACCGCTTTTTTTTTTTCTTTTTTCCATTCTGCACCTCCCCTTCCTCCCCATCCATCTTCACCTGCTCAGCCCCCCCCTCACCTGTACCGTCTTCCTCCGCCTCTATGACTTCATCCACCTGCCCTACTACCTCCATGGGCTTTACACCACTCTTTCTTTGTCCTTTTATTTTTTTTTCTCCTCCTCATCAATTTCCACCCCACCTCGACCTCCACTTCTAACCCCGCCACCATCACCCCCGTAGCCCCAATAGCACCATCAACACTATTTTTTTTTTGTTTTTAATCTGTGTCCCTTTTTTTTCTTTTTCTTTCTTGTCCTCTTTCCTCCATCCTCTCCACCTTTCACCTCCCCCACCACACTGCTTTTGGCAGCTTCACTCCCCACAACTTTTTTTTGGTCTGTTTTTTCTTTTTTTTTCTTACCCTCATCACTTCCCACCCCACCCACCGCCTGCCTCTCGCTGCCCTGCCCAGCTACACCACCACCACCATCACCAACACTCACCTCATTCACACTCTCATCCACACTCACCACCTGTGGGTCGGGTACAGCAGCAGTGATGCCGCTGGCCGCGCTATCCGTTGGGATCGGATCAGCAGCAGCGGCCGCTGCGCCGGTCCCCGCCCGGCCACGCCCGCTCTGGCCACGCCCCCTCTCAGCGACGCGGCCGTCGCGATTCCCGCCGCCGCGGCAGCAGCTGCCGCCGCACCGGCGGCTCCCCAAGCGGGCGCCGCGCGGCGCGGAGCGCCTGACGGACCCGGGCCGTCCGCACCAGCTGCCGTTGCTCGCCCGCCGAGCAGACCTCGCGGTGTGCCCCTCCTCCCAGAAGCACTTCATCGCCGATGAAGATGCAAAGATGTCGTAATCCCAATCATCTACTCGGACCCGGAAGCGCAGGTTGAGCTCCTGGCTCCGGTCCTTGAGTATCATATAAACCGTCCTGCGGTAACTCAGGATGTGCTTCATCAAGCTCTCCTTGAAGCCCGAAGCCATCTCCCTGATCGGGGAGACCAGCTTGCCGTGCCGGGAGAGCTCTCTGCTCAGGTACTCATCGGTGATGAACGGAGGGACGTTTGACACGAGGACGCGGACCGACGGCTGCTCCAGCGGAACACCTGCACAAACAAATCTCCCACCGAGAGACCTCCTCTACCACCTGGTTCACCTTGGACACCTGGTCCAGGAAG
>CM070109.1:508403-510903 GCA_036178185.1 Liparis tanakae | reverse complement strand
AGAGAGTGTGTAGTACCATGTTACCCCACTAGAGAGTGTGTAGTACCATGTTACCCCACTAGAGAGTGTGTAGTACCATGTTACCCCACTAGAGAGTGTGTAGTACCATGTTACCCCACTAGAGAGTGTGTAGTACCATATTACCCCACTAGAGGGCTTGTAGTACCATATTACCCCACTAGAGAGCCTGTAGTACCATGTTACCCCACTAGAGGGCTTGTAGTACCATGTTACCCCACTAGAGAGCCTGTAGTACCATATTACCCCACTAGAGGGCTTGTAGTACCATATTACCCCACTAGAGGGCTTGTAGTACCATGTTACCCCACTAGAGGGCTTGTAGTACCATATTACCCCAGTAGAGGGCTTGTAGTACCATGTTACCCCAATAGAGAGCCTGTAGTACCATATTACCCCACTAGAGGGCTTGTAGTACCATATTACCCCACTAGAGGGCTTGTAGTACCATGTTACCCCACTAGAGGGCTTGTAGTACCATGTTACCCCACTAGAGGGCTTGTAGTACCATATTACCCCAGTAGAGGGCTTGTAGTACCATGTTACCCCAATAGAGAGCCTGTAGTACCATATTACCCCACTAGAGGGCTTGTAGTACCATATTACCCCAGTAGAGGGCTTGTAGTACCATGTTACCCCAATAGAGAGCCTGTAGTACCATATTACCCCACTAGAGGGCTTGTAGTACCATATTACCCCACTAGAGGGCTTGTAGTACCATGTCTTTTCTGTACGGTTTATTCTACTTTCCTTTCCTTGGTAACATTCTTTGGGGGTAATTGTTCCTTTCCCGATGCGAGGGTCCAAGGAGAGAAGGAAGCGAATGCACATCTGTGATTTGTGATGTTGGGCTGTACTACGTTCCTCTTCGTCTCCCCAGGTTCCTCCTCCCACTCATTTGAACATTTTAATTAGCCCCCTCTCTAACAGGCATAACTCAAGGTCGTTTCCCAAATCAGCGTAAATAGAGGGTCTTAATTGTCTAACGACGGGTTAGATGAGCCATGTGACGACCCCCTTCCTGCCCCTGCATCCCCCCAAACCTCCAACCCCCCCTGGGACTGGAGCTCGTTGAGGAAGGGATGCTTTGTGTCTCGGTTTGATTCATTATTTTGTTTTCCTGAATAAAATAAGCATTATGTACCAAATTCATTAAGACGATTGTTTAGCGTCGGCTGGGAGCCAGAGATTAAAATGCAGCTGATGTTCTGGACCTGCTGTCGCCCCCCACTCTGTAGACCACCGCCTCCAGGCCCGTGGCAGGAGGCGGAGCCCATCAGGACCAGGACCTCACGAGATATGGTATCAGGACCCAGACCTCCCGGTCCATCAGGACCAAGACCTCCTGGTTCTTTAGGACCAAGACCTCCTGGTTCTTTAGGACACAATCCGTGTGTGTGCGTATGCATGTATGTGTGTGCACTCACGTCGATGTAATTAGCATTGATGTAGTCCGAGTGGGGGTCTCCATCCAGCAGCTGCAGTCGGACTCTTGTGTGATCGTCTGTGGGGTCAGATAGCACAAAAATACAACAGGCCTAAAGTTACATTTACCCACAGATCGGAGCAGCTAGCGGACTGGATGGAAGCCAATCGGGCCCAAGGGTGGAAGTCTGAACCAGAACCGTGACAGCACAACCCAGTCTGTAGCCTTTAAGACTCAGTCTGTAGCCTTTAAGACTCAGTCTGTAGCCTTTAGGACCCAGTCTGTAGCCTCTAGGACCCAGTCTGTAGCCTTTAAGACTCAGTCTGTAGCCTTTAGGACTCAGTCTGTAGCTTTTAGGACTCAGTCTGTAGCCTTTAAGACCCAGTCTGTAGCCTTTAGGACTCAATCTGTAGCCTTTAGGACCCAGTCTGTAGCCTTTAAGACTCAGTCTGTAGCCTTTAGGACTCAGTCTGTAGCCTTTAAGACCCAGTCTGTAGCCTTTAGGACTCAGTCTGTAGCCTTTAGGACCCAGTCTGTAGCCTCTAGGACTCAGTCTGTAGTCTTTAAGACTCAGTCTGTAGCCTTTAGGACTCAGTCTGTAGCCTTTAGGACCCAGTCTGTAGCCTCTAGGACTCAGTCTGTAGCCTTTAAGACCCAGTCTGTAGCCTCTAGGACTCAGTCTGTAGCCTTTAGGACTCAGTGTGTAGCCTTTAGGACTCAGTCTGTAGCCTTTAAGACTCAGTCTGTAGCCTTTAGGACTCAGTCTGTAGCCTTTAGGACTCAGTCTGTAGCCTTTAGGACTCAGTCTGTAGCCTCTAGGACTCAGTCTGTAGCCTCTAGGACTCAGTCTGTAGCCTTTAAGACTCAGTCTGTAGCCTTTAGGACTCAGTCTGTAGCCTTTAGGACTCAGTCTGTAGCCTTTAGGACTCAGTCTGTAGCCTCTAGGACTCAGTCTGTAGCCTCTAGGACTCAGTCTGTAGCCTCTAGGACTCAGTCTGTAGCCTTTAGGACTCAGTCTGTAGCCTCTAGGACTCAGTCTGTAGCCTTTAGGACTCA
>CM070109.1:493245-500403 GCA_036178185.1 Liparis tanakae | reverse complement strand
CCAACCCACTAACTAACTACCTGCATGTCTCACTGACTAACCCACTAACTAACTAACTAACTGCCTGTCTCCCTCACCAACCCACTAACTAGCTGCCTGTCTCCCTGACTAACCAGCTAACTAGCTTCCTGTCTCCCTGACCAACCCACTAACTAACTAGCTTCCTGTCTCACTAACTAACCAGGTGACTAGCTGCCTGTCTCCCTGACCAACCCACTAACTAACTAGCTGCCTGTCTCCCTGACTAACCTGCTAACTGACTAGCTGCCTGTCTCCCTGACTAACCCGCTAACTAACTAGCTGCCTGTCTCCCTGACTAACCCGCTAACTGACTAGCTGCCTGTCTCCCTGACTAACCCGCTAACTAACTAGCTGCCTGTCTCCCTGACTAACCCGCTAACTGACTAGCTGCCTGTCTCCCTGACTAACCCGCTAACTAACTAGCTGCCTGTCTCCCTGACTAACCCGTGGTTAAGCCGCTCACCGCTCTGGTAGGAGAGCTCCACAGACTCACAGCCTCCGTAGGGGAAGCTCTGCAGGGTGAGAGAGGGCTGGGCGAGCGAGGGCTGGCTGCTGTCTGTGAGCGGAGAGAGAGAGAGGAGGTGTTACCATGACGACAGACCTGCTGTCCACGACAACCCCCACACACACACACTCATGGACGCCAATGACAGTCAACGAGTCGCCCGCTACCTGCGCTCTGGTGGGCGGGGCCTAACGCAGGTAAGACGTCTCCTCTAATTGGGCAGATTGATTGGATGAGTGTGTGTGTGTGTGTGTGTGTGTGTGTCCAATGAGTCGGGAAGGTAAAGGAGTGAAGAGGAGGGGTGGAGGACACGAGGTACGAGGAGGAGGAAGAGGAGGAGGAAAAGAGAGAGGAGGAACAAGAGGAGGAACAAGATGAGGAACAAGAGTAGGAACAAGAGGAGGAAGAGGAAGAGGAACATGAGGAGGAACAAGATGAAGGTGCATGTCTTGTCTCAAAGCTGAGCGACTCTGAAGAGGTCAGATAAAGAGCATGCAGGGAGGAGACAGCAATGCCTGGCTGCAGGTCAGAGGTCACAGTGGTCACAGGGGTCACAGAGGTCACAGATCACAGAGGTCACAGGGGTCACAGAGGACACAGATCACAGAGGTCACAGGGGTCACAGAGGACACAGATCACAGAGGTCACAGGGGTCACTATGTGTGTGTGTGTGCCTGGTTGTGACTCACCTGTGGAGGTCGGGGCGGGAACCGTCTCTTTGGAGGCTGCAACAGACACAGGTACACAATTATACACATGTATATGTATGTACGTATATATACATATATACATATATATGTATATACATACATATATATACATATATATACATATATGTTTGTATATATTTATATATGTATACAGTTATATATATGTGTATATATGTATATATATACATATGTATGTATATACATATATATATATACATATACATATATACATGTATATATACATATGTATATGTATATATATATGGTATGTGTATATTTATATATGTATACATATATATGTGTATATACATATATATATACATATACATATATACATATATGTATACATATGTATATATACATATGTATATGTATATATATATGGTATGTGTATATTTATATATGTATACATATATATGTGTATATACATATATATACATATGTGTGGACGATCGCTCATCACCTGGTTTCAATTGAGCGTCATTTGAATACCAAAAGGGCCGCTGGTTAACGCGGCTGGAGGTAATTAGGGAAACTGTTCTTAACTGGATTGGTCTACAGGCGTCAGTGACTCATCGGACGAAGACTTGAGGACAAAGACACAGGAGTCTTTGGTTGGAGTCTTCGGGGTGGCTGAGTAATACACCACTTTGTGAATATGTGTGTGTTTTCCATACCTGTGCATATTTCTACTCGTAGTTACTATAGGACTCGTTCGTTGGCGTACCGGAGCCCCTCCTCTGTTCTCCTTCTACCCGTTCTACTCACACCCAGCACCTCGTCACAGGAGCCTCTGGACCTGTCAGTCTGCCAACCGCAAGGCCGCCTTCATCTCTGGCTGCTCTCTCCTTCAGTCTGGACCTCACCTGACAACACGTCTACCGGCTGCTCTCTCCTTCAGTCTGGACCTCACCTGACAACACGTCTACCGGCTGCTCTCTCCTTCAGTCTGGACCTCACCTGACAACACGTCTACCGGCTGCTCTCTCCTCGGCCTTCTCCTTCAGTCACACACCGTGCGGTGACGGTTCCTCATCCGGCTCAGCTACACATTGTTGTTCTCTACGTCTTCCTGGTTCTTTGGGAGACTTCTTGGAGGAGCTGGACGTCCTCCTGTCCAACTTCCCGGAGGACGGCCCCCCGCTCATCCTTCTGGTGACTTGACCATCCAGACTGAGAAGTCATGTGATCTCTTACTCTCACTGTCCTCCTTTAACCTCTCACTCAGCCCCTCCCCTCCTGCTCACAAAGCGGTAACCAGCTTGACTACATTTTCACTAGAGACTGCTCGACCTCTGACCTCACTGTAACTCCTCTGCATGTCTCTGACCACTACTTCATCTCTTACTCTCTCTCACTCTCTGGTACTGATAACCCACCCGTATCTACAGACTCTGTACCTGTACGCCGCAACATTCGCACCCTCTCTGGCCTCCTCTGTCCCTCCTCTGTCCCTCCTCTCTGGCCTCCTCTCTGGCCTCCTCTCTGGCCTCCTCTGGCCTCCTCTCTGGCCTCCTCTCTGGCCTCCTCTGTCCCTCCTCTCTGGCCTCCTCTGTCCTCCTCTGTCCCTCCTCTCTGGCCTCCTCTGTCCTCCTCTGTCCTCCTCTGTCCCTCCTCTGTCCCTCCTCTCTGGCCTCCTCTGTCCTATCCTCTCCCCTCCTCTGACTCCTTCTCCCTCATGCAGCCTAACTCTGCTGCAGACACTCTCCTCTCGTCCCTGTCTTCATCTCTTGATTCTCTTTGTCCTTTAAGACACGACGGTCCTCCAGTCCTCTCCTCCCTGGTCGTCTGACTCGGTGCTCTTGAGCCAACTTGTGAGCGACGGAGAGGAAAAGGAGCAAATGGAATCAAGCGGAAGACCTGCTCTGCTATCAATCTCTCCTCTCCTCCTTCTCTCCTGTCTCTGCAGCCAGAAGCTCTTTCTACCTGACAACATGCAGTCTTCCTTCTCTAACCCCAAAAAGCTCTTCTCTATCTTCTCCAACCTCCTTGATCCCCCGAGTCCCCCTCCTCCTTCCTCCCTTTTGCCACTTTGTCGACTACTTTACAAACAAGATGGACGACATACGCTCCTCCTTTACTGATCCATCCTCTATCACTTCACCTACACCAACTCCTTCATCCCCCTCTCTTTCCTCGTTTACCCCCTGTCTCCCAGTCAAGTTCTTAGCTTGGTGACCTCTGCTGATCGACCAGCTGACCCTTGACCCCGTCTCACATCCTCCAGGCTGTGGCTCCTGACCTTCTGACCTTTCTCACCATCTTATTAACAGCTCCTCTCAACTGGCTGTTTCCCCAACTCTCTGGAGGAGGAGAGTCAACCCTCTCCTGAAGAAACCACCTCCACCCGTCTGAAGTCAGCCACTACAGACCGCTCTCTCTTCTTCCCTCTCTCCAAAACTCTGGAGCGAGCCATCTTTAACCAAGTGTCCTCCTGTCTCCACGGCAACGACCTTCTGGACCCCCACCAGTCTGGATTCAAGGCCGGCCAACAGAGACGGCCCTCCTTGCTGAGCAGCTTCACTCTGCTAGAGCATCCTCTCTCCTCTGTCCTTATCCTTCACTCTGCTAGAGCATCCTCTCTCCTTATCCTTCACTCTGCTAGAGCATCCTCTCTCCTCTGTCCTTATCCTTCACTCTGCTAGAGCATCCTCTCTCCTCTGTCCTTATCCTTCACTCTGCTAGAGCATCCTCTCTCCTCTGTCCTTATCCTTCACTCTGCTAGAGCAGCCTCTCTCTCCTCTGTCCTTATCCTTCACTCTGCTAGAGCATCCTCTCTCCTCTGTCCTTATCCTTCACTCTGCTAGAGCAGCCTCTCTCCTCTGTCCTTATCCTTCTCTCTTCTCTTCAGGACCTGGGATCTCAGGCACAGCACTCGCTCTTTTCTCTTCCTACCTCACCGACCGACTGACCGGGTAACTTGGAGAGGATCTGTATCTGATCCCTGTCCTCTCACTGTGGGGTTCCTCAGGGCTCCGTCCTGGGTCCCCTCTTCTTCTCTCTGTACACCAATTCTCTCGGCTCTGTCATTCGTTCGCATGGCTTCTCCTACCACAGCCATGCCGATGACACCCAACTGATCTTCTCGTTCCCACCGTCTGAAACACAGGTGGCGGAATCTCTGCCCGTCTGACCGACATCTCTCAGTGGATGTCTGCTCACCACCTGAAGATCAACCCTGACAAGACCGAGCTCCTGTTCCTACCAGGGAAAGGTTCCCCCACTCAGGACCTGACTACCACCTTCACCAGCTCCGTGTTGGCCCCTACCCTGACTGAACCCCACTCACGACCTGACTACCACCTCCAACAGCTCCGTGTTGGCCCCTACCCTGACTGAACCCCACTCAGGACCTGACCACCACCTTCAACAGCTCCGTGTTGGCCCCTACCCTGACTGAACCCCACTCAGGACCTGACCACCACCTCCACCAGCTCCGTGTTGGCCCCTACCCTGACTGAACCCCACTCAGGACCTGACCACCACCTTCACCAGCTCCGTGTTGGCCCCTACCCTGACTGAACCCCACTCAGGACCTGACCACCACCTTCAACAGCTCCGTGTTGGCCCCTACCCTGACTGAACCCCACTCAGGACCTGACCACCACCTCCACCAGCTCCGTGTTGGCCCCTACCCTGACTGAACCCCACTCAGGACCTGACCACCACCTCCACCAGCTCCGTGTTGGCCCCTACCCTGACTGAACCCCACTCAGGACCTGACCACCACCTTCACCAGCTCCGTGTTGGCCCCTACCCTGACTGAACCCCACCCACGACCTGACCACCACCTCCACCAGCTCCGTGTTGGCCCCTACCCTGACTGAACCCCACTCAGGACCTGACCACCACCTCCACCAGCTCCGTGTTGGCCCCTACCCTGACTGAACCCCACTCAGGACCTGACCACCACCTCCACCAGCTCCGTGTTGGCCCCTACCCTGACTGCCAGGAGCCTCGGGGTGACGCTAGACAGTCAACTCTCCCTGACGGCCAACATCGCTGCCACAGCGTTCCTGTAGGTACATGCTGCACAACATCTGGAGAATACGACCTCTTCTGACCCAGAAGGCGGCGCAGGTTCTGGTCCAGGCTCTGGTCCAGGTTCTGGTCCAGGTTCTGGTCCAGGCTCTGGTCCAGGCTCTGGTCATTTCGCGCCTCGACTACTGCAACTCCCTTCTGGCTGCTCTACCTGCTAAGGCCATCCGGCCTCTGAGCTCATCCAGAATGCAGCAGCTCGACTGGTCTTCAGCCTCCCGAGGTTCACCCACACCACTCTGCTCCTCCACCCACACCACTCCACTCCTCCACCCACACCACTCCGCTCCTCCTCTCTCTTCATGGTTACCGGTGGAGCAGCATCCTCTTCAGAACATTGGTTCTGGCGTGCCGTGCTCTGAACGGATCGGCCCCGTCTACATCCGGGATGTGGTCACACCGACACCCGGCACGTAAGCTCCGCTCGGCAACAGCCAACCGACTTAGACTCCGTCACCTCCATCTCATCACTACATCAGACTGTCTGTGTCCTGGCTCCTGATTGGTGGAGCCAGCTCCCCACTGACACCAGGACAGCAGGAAGTCTCTACATCTTCACCGGAAACTGAAAACGCACCTTTAGACTATATCTGGATTAATCACAGACTTGCACTTTGGTAGCACTTCAGTGGCTCTTAAATATCTTATTGTGGTACTTTTGTAGTTTGACTATGTTGAGGAAATGTTACTTTCTGTATTCTTGTTGTTCTTAGTTTGTACTCTAGGTTGAAATGCACTTATTGTAAGTCTCTCTGGATAAAAGCGTCTGCTAAATGACATGTAATGTAATGTAATGTATATATATATGTATATATACATATGTATGTATATACATATATATATACATATATATATGTATATGTATATCTCTCTCTATATATTTATATATATAGATACATATACAGTATATATATTTATATACATATATTTATATATAAATATATAATATATATACATATATAATATATATACACATACACATATATATACACACGTGGGTGTGTATGTGTGTCTTTGTGTGTGTGTGTGTGTATGTGTGTCTTTGTGTGTGTGTGTGTGTGTGTGTGTGTGTGTACCTGAGAAGTAGGAGTTCAGCACTGATTTGCTCTGCAGTGTTTTGCCTCCTTGCACAGAGAAGGAGCAAGAAGAGGGAGCAGCTAGGGAGGAGAGGAGGAGAAGAGGAGGAGAAGAGGAGGAGGAGGAGAGGAGGAGGAGAAAGGAGGAGGAGAGAGGAGGAAAGAAGAGGAGGAGGAGAGAGGAGAGAGGAGGAGAGAAGAGGAGGAGGAGAGAGGAAGAGAGGAAGAGAGGAAGAGAGGAAGAGCAGAGCAATGAATCATCACCATAAACAATAACAGGAACAGATCGATGCTCCACATGGAACCAGAACAATAACAAGAGATCAATATCCTCCAGAGAGGAAGAGGAGGAGGAGGAAGGTTAGAGAGGAAGAGGAAGGGTAAATATGTAATGCTGAAAAAATTCTGTCTCTATGAGCACCAAGATGAATCAATACATGAGGAGGAGGAAGAGGAGGAGGAAGGTTAAAGAGGAAGCTCATCAATACACATGACGAAGAGGAAGGTTATTGATAAAGAGGAAGAGGAAGGATGCAGATGAAAGACCTCTCTTGTTTCCTCCCCTCCTTCCTTCCTACTCCTTCCTTCCTCCCTCCCTCCCTCCTCCCCTCCTCCCTTAACTCCTTCCTTTCTCCCCCATTTCCTCCTTCCTCCCCTCCTTCCTTCCTTCCTCCTTCCTCCTCCTTCCTCCCTCCCTCCCTCCTCCCCTCCTCCCTCCTCCCTTAACTCCTTCCTTTCTCCCCCCTTTCCTCCTTCCTCCCCTCCTTCCTTCCTCCTTCCTCCTCCTTCCTTCCTCCCTCCTCCTCCC
>CM070109.1:473245-488245 GCA_036178185.1 Liparis tanakae | reverse complement strand
TCAAAGGCTTCTACACCCTCATCATGCATGTCACCTGTGTTTGTTCAGGTACTAGAGGCCTTCCAGTTATGGGATGTGAAATATAAAGACACCCTGGTGTGTTATTTAAGATATTAGCTTCTTTTCAATGCTCAGTTTTAGGCTACAAATCACAGATGAGTTCAAAGGAAGTGAAATCATGAAAACAATCTGTTGATCATGATGTAAAGACACACTCAGATCAATGGAAGCTGGAGCTCGACTGGATGCTCAGCCTTCACATGCGGTCATTACACATGAATAACGTGTCTATGACGTGTGGACGAGCCCAACCTGTCCATGTCTGAAGGTTAGTCTGGAGGGAACCAAACAATACGCAGAAATACATCTAGG
Source organism: Liparis tanakae (assembly GCA_036178185.1). Classification (NCBI taxonomy): domain Eukaryota; kingdom Metazoa; phylum Chordata; class Actinopteri; order Perciformes; family Liparidae; genus Liparis; species Liparis tanakae. The sequence goes on along the minus strand of CM070109.1, from coordinate 487,873 downwards.
AATCCCAAAGGAAGTGCATAGCTGATGCCTCCATCAGCTGGTGAGAGGAGGAGTGATGAAGAGGAGCAGAAGGTGGAGATGAAGGTGGAGGAACTCATGGAAGCTGAACATGATGAAGAGTGTGAGTTATTGAAGCTTGAAAGATTACGCAAGAGCCTTCATTCAACACTTATTATGATTATTATTATCATTATTATTATTATTATTATTATTATTATTATTATTATTATTAATTTAATTATTATTTTATATAATTATTGATACATAAATAATGAATTAATTTAAGTATAAATGTATTATAAATGTATTATATTGAATATATATATTCAATATATATATAATATATTATATATATTTTCAATATATATATGTATAATATCATATATATATTTATATATACTGTATGTATATATATTTTCAATATATATATATATATATATTATATATATACAAACATATATATATATATATATATATATATATATATATATATATATATATATCTTAACTGCAACTATTAAGAACAGATGTGTGAGTGTGTGTGTATGTGTGTATGTGTGTTCATTTATTTTAGGGTCAGTGTGCATGTGTCTATGTACAATATATTCCCACAATTTGAAGACTAAAATACTCATTCCACTGCAGACACACTCACACACTCACTCACTCACTCACTCACTCACACACACACACACACACACACACACACACACACACACACACACACACACACACACACACACACACACACACACACACTGGGTTCTCCTGTTGTCGTCTGAGCCTGAAGCTGCAGTCTGTTGTGTGACGGAGGAGAGGACCTGATGTCTTCACCCTAACCCCCAACCTCCGAACCTGAACTCTGACCCCCACCCCCGAACCCCCTATCAAAACTACGTCTCTCTGTCCTCCTCTCCTCCTCCTCTCCTCCTCCTCCTTCCTGTCCGTGACATGACTAGAGTACTTCCTGTCACACGTGGACTCCGAGGCGTCCGTGAAGGTCACGCCGGTGACCCCGCCCCTCTGAGCACACGGAGCTCCCGCCCACCTCCACCTCGCCTCTCCTCGCAGCCATTAGCAGCGCTCCATTAGGAAAGGTCCTCTGCCTTGGCGTTCCTCGGCAGACGCGGCCGCCTCTCTAATAAAGCGGCGCTCCTCGGTCTCGGGATGTGAGCGGCGGGTGGAGGTTCAGGATCAACTCCGACGCATCGGCTCCTCGGAGCGCCGCGTGGGCGAGGTATTCAACGCTTTCCTCTCGCTCAGATATTACCACGTATCTTCCTCCTAATCTCCCACCTCTGTTATTATTTGTTGGAAGCCAACACATAATAATTCCTGAGCCCTCTCCAGCCGAGGTGCTCCTCTTCCAGCTTTCTGGGGGCGGCGCTCTTTGAAGATAACAGCATTAGTAATAATGCATCAAAATAAAACGGCTGGGGAATCATCGCAAACCAATATCCAAACATTTCTCACCGCACAGAGGCAGTAAGAGGTCAGTGCTGATGAAGACGAGTGATGAAGAGCAAGGCTGTACGGCGACTTTGACATACACCCCCCGAATAAAAACCTCAAACAGAACTCATCACGGCCAAATGTTCCTGGGAGAGCTTTAGCATCAAAGACATCAAAGAGGAACCTTCACTGATGATGATGATGATGATGATGATGCAACTCGTGAACGTGAACGACGTTACGACGTGAACGACGTTACGATGTTCCGACGTCACGACGTTACGATGTTCCGACGTCACGACGTTACGACGTGAACGACGTTACGACGTTACGACGTTACGACGTGACAACATTACAAAGTGAACAACGTTACGACGTTACGACGTGAACAACGTTACGAGTCTGAAAGCAAAACAAACTCATAGTTGAAATGACGTGAAGGAGACGCATGCAACGGAGAACACACGGGGAGCGCTGCCCAGAAAAAGGATGTTAGCATTTAGGTACGTGTTAGCATACATATATGTGCATGTTAACATGTATGCAGGTATTATCACATGTGCATGTGTTAACAATGTGCATGTGTTAGCAATGTGCATGCGTTAGCAATGTACATGTGTTAGCAATGTGCATGCGTTAGCAATGTACATGTTAGCAATGTGCATGTATTACCAATGTGCATGTGTTAGCAATGTGCATGTGTTAGCAATGTGCATGTGTTAGCAATGTACATGTGTTAGCACATGCCCATGTGTTAGCAATGTACATGTGTTAGCAATGTTCATGTGTTACCAATGTGCATGTGTTAGCAATGTGCATGTGTTAGCAATGTGCATGTGTTAGCAATGTACATGTGTTAGCACATGCCCATGTGTTAGCAATGTGCATGTGTTAGCAATGTTCACGTGTTAGCAATGTGCATGTGTTATCAAATGTACATGTGTTAGCACATGTACATGTGTTAGCACATGTTCATGTGTTAGCAATGTGCATGTGTTAGCATATGTACATGTGTTAGCACATGTTCATGTGTTAGCAATGTGCATGTGTTAGCAATGTGCATGTGTTAGCACATGTGCACGTGTTAGCAATGTGCATGTGTTAGCAATGTGTTAGCAATGTGCATGTGTTAGCACAGGTTCATGTTAGCTTGAATCTTCGGTGTAATCCTGGATCTTCACATCCGTGTTCCGGGCGCCGCGTGGTCACAGGATGACAAACGACTGGAGGTGATCAAGGTGACGGAGGCAGGCGACGGATGGAGTGATGCGTTGATGTCTAGAAGTAAACATACAATACCCCACGCTCAGAGTTCTCCACGTGTGAATCTCTCTATCGGAGCAAAGGACAGGCAGGGAGAGGACGGGAAGGGGCGGAGCCAAAGACAGGAAACAGGAAGATAGAGAGAGACATTACAGGGCATGAGAGGCTGAGAGAGAGACAACATCCATCATGATCCTCGGTGTCCAGGAGGCCGGAACAAAGGGCGTCTCCCATGGTGCAGCTGGTCAGCGGCCATGTTGTTTTGGATGTGGCGTTTATCTCCAGTTTCTGTTAAGTGACATATTTAGTTTCATTCGGCCAATTAATTTGGAGAGACAAGCTTATGACTGCAAACACCTCTTTATCTGTGTGTGTGTGTGTGTGTGTGTGGGTGCGTGTGTGTGTGTGGGTGCGTGTGTGTGTGTGGGTGCGTGTGTGTGTGTGTGATCATGCATTCCTTTGTCGAGCAGCAACAACAGGCTGCAGACGGCCTGTTCCTATTCAGATAACACCCTAAGTGCTCATCGTGTCTCTTTCATTATTCATCACGTCAAGGGGGCGGGGCTTCTGTTCCACCAATCACCTCACCTCGTTTCTATCTTATCGTGACATGTGGGAGCGGCCGTTAATTCTTCCATTGTAACCGGCTGACTGACCTGGAATCCTCAGTTCCTGTCAACACTCCCAGTTCTGAACGCGTCCTCCAACAGTCTGAATCTATGGAGTTCCAAATTCTTCAGGATCTGATCAAATATCAGTTCCTACTGAGACCTCTAGTCCAAGAACAGACCATCCTGAGACCTCTGGTCCGGTAACAGACCCCCCTGAGACCTCTGGTCCGGTAACAGACCCCCCTGAGACCTCTGGTCCGGTAACAGACCCCCCTGAGACCTCTGGTCCGGTAACAGACCCCCCTGAGACCTCTGGTCCGGTAACAGACCCTCCTGAGACCTCTGGTCCGGTAACAGACCCCCCTGAGACCTCTGGTCCGGTAACAGACCCCCCTGAGGTGAGGTCCTCGTGGCTCAGGCAGCAGACCGTGTTGACGGCGCTTTAGCAACATGAATATTTCATCTCCTTATGAAGGCGTGTCCTGTGGGCCTCTGGGCCCCTGAGGACCACCTGGCTGCCCAGACATGGAGTCTCCATTAAGACTTCAGTCCGTCCCTCTGACCCAACGTGATCAGCGCCGTGTCTCTGTGGGCGACGCCGTGCATTTGAAACCTGTAACGGCCTTCTGGAACATTCATCCGACAGCTGTGCCGCGAGGCTCTTTGTCCCGGCATAATGGATGTTCTCGGAGCGGCCTCGTCTGCCTCCAGGACCTCGGCTCAAGTGAGTGGAATGAAATATAAATGTCCTCAATGATGAAGGAAGCCGTCTGTCCACATGCGTCTCACTCAGAGTCGTATGGAAGACGTCTTGGTGTCGGTGCTGTGTGTTCCTCCTCTTCGTCTTCATCCTTAACGATGTTCTTTCTACTCTTTCTGCTACACCCCCCCTCTAATTGACCTTCTTATGCATAACACACCCTGTTAGCCTGGTTAGCATAGCATTAGCATATCCATTTGACCTTCAGGGCCACCGATGCTGGCTTCTTTTATTCCTCCCACTTTGTTTCTTTCCTCTTCCTACCCTGTTTCCTTGAGCTGCAGCCTCGTCGGAAGTCTCGGCGGCACCTTTACCTTCCTGTCCCCCCCCCCCCCTCCGCTGGTTCGGATGGACTTCTATCCTCTTGGTGTTTGGGATATACTCCGCTATCCTTTGATTAGCATTGCCGGCTGACCCCGGTGGCCTCCCTGACTCCCCGACCTCTTTAGCGTACCGGAGATGGAAGTAGCGCTGTGTGCGGACTACCGATGAGGCCAGTATGGCCGTGAGCCTGGACCCTCATGCTGTGTACGCCGATGCTAATGCTAGCAGGGTGTCACATGTGTGGGTGGCCACAAAGAGGGAGAATAGATGAGCTGTCGCTGCTTGAATGCAGAATGTGTTCGGTACTTCCTCCCTGACCGGGTACAACTTCCTGTTCCTTTGCACCATGTGGTTTACTTCCTGGTTTACGGACCGTAACCCGGTTGGTTCACACCAGACTTACTGTCCTCCACACAAGATGAAAGACAAAGGACCTTGTCCTACAGTGTACTATGTGCTGACCACAGCTATGTATGAATATGCATGAATATGCATGAATATACATGAATATACATGAATATACATGAATATACATGAACACACGAGAGGAGAGAGGTCTCCTGAACTGGTCGCTGCTCAACAAGATTTTCTTTGAGCTGCGCTCCGAGTTTGTGGCGTTACATTAAATATGAAGCGATGCCACCCGGGTGGAGCGCTTCAAACGCCTTCAGGTCGACGGCAGCAGCTGACGGAGCTGACGGAGGCAGAGCTTCTTGTTTTTTAATCTCATAACGACGGCGGCTCTACTTTGATTGGGTGGATGTCTTTACACGGCGGATGTCTTTGTGACGTGGTAATTCCCTTCCAGGAGGACGACGCTGCACATCTCAGGATCAAACACGTGTTTCTGAAACAGCTGTTTCAGCTCCACAACAATGTTCACGTCTCAGGATGTAAGGCCTCGGGTGGAGCATTGCCGCGGCGTGACGGAGGTTTGTGTTGCGCTCGTCTCATGTTAAAAAAGTGCTTCGACCTAAAGGGATTGTTCCTCAGATAAAGTTCTCATTTAATTTTGAGTGTGAAGAAAGAAACTGAATCATAAGAAATGTGAGTCCTATAAAAAGAAAAGCAGCTGTGAGAGTGAGAGAGCGATGGAGCGATGGAGTGATGGAGTGATGGAGCAATGGATTGATACAATTGGAGGAGGCATGTGATGGAGGCATGTGATGGAGGCATGTGATGGAGGCAGGTGATGGAGGCAGGTGATGGAGGCAGGTGATGGAGGCAGGTGATGAGGCAGGTGATGGAGGTGGAGGCAGGTGATGAGGCAGGTGATGAGGCAGGTGATGGAGGTGGAGCCAGGTGATGAGGCAGGTGATGGAGGCAGGTGATGGAGGCAGTTGATGGAGGCCCCCTATGTTACCTCTTGGTATCTGAGTGTGTCTCTATTTGGGTATTATTTATTTTTGTTAATCAGCTGTTTTTACGTGGCAAAAATAAATATAGTTAGATTTTGTATAAACTGGTTTGAGGTGGTGTACTCAGCCTACCTTCAGACTGAGGTGGTGTACTCAGCCTACCTTCAGACATTAAGGTGGTGTACTCAGCCTACATTCAGACATTAAGGTGGTGTACTCAGCCTACCTTCAGACATTAAGGTGGTGTACTCAGTCTACATTCAGACATTAAGGTGGTGTACTCAGTCTACCTTCAGACATTAAGGTGGTGTACTCAGCCTACATTCAGACATTAAGGTGGTGTACTCAGCCTACCTTCAGACATTAAGGTGGTGTACTCAGTCTACATTCAGACATTAAGGTGGTGTACTCAGTCTACCTTCAGACATTAAGGTGGTGTACTCAGCCTACATTCAGACATTAAGGTGGTGTACTCAGCCTACCTTCAGACATTAAGGCGGTGTACTCAGCCTACATTCAGACATTGAGGTGGTGTACTCAGCCTACATTCAGACATTGAGGTGGTGTACTCAGCCTACCTTTAGACATTAAGGTGGTGTACTCAGCCTACCTTCAGACATTAAGGTGGTGTACTCAGCCTACATTCAGACATTGAGGTGGTGTACTCAGCCTACCTTCAGACATTAAGGTGGTGTACTCAGCCTACATTCAGACATTGAGGTGGTGTACTCAGCCTACCTTCAGACATTAAGGTGGTGTACTCAGCCTACCTTCGTTTGAAGGTGAGCACGACGCCGAGGAGGATGATGATGAACATGAGGATGCCCGCGATGACACCGGCCATTTTCACTGTGCCGTCCACCTGCTTCTCTGGCTCCATCGCATCAGAGTCCTGTGTTGACGCTCCTACACACACACACACACACACACACACACACACACACACACACACACACCATCACACACACACACACACAGGTATTCACATAGTCACATTGGTGGGCAGCCACATACACATACACATACACAGCAGTGTCACACGGAAAGTACCACACACACACACAAAGAAACATGAAGTGTGTCATCAAACACACACACACACACACACACAAAGAAACATGAAGTGTGTCATCAAACACACACACACACACACACATACACAAAGAAACATGAAGTGTGTCATCAAACACACACACACACACAGAGTAACCTGTGAACATGTCATGTATTTCGAGACGGACTCGACTAAAGACTTTCAGTTGAACCCGGGTCAGGGTCTCCTGGGTGAAAGTCTCAGGGACAAACCGGGGGGGTGGGGGGGTGGGGGTGAGAACATGAAATTACAACCATAATAATTCCTGCTGTATAGAATATATACAACTGCGAAGGTCTTCCATACGAAGGTCTTCTATTCGAAGGTCTTCTATACGAAGGTCTTTTAAACGAAAGTCTTCCATACAAAGATCTTCTATACAAAGGTTCTATACGAAGGTCTTCTATTCGAAGATCTTCTATAAGAAAGTCTTCTATACGAAGGTCTTCTTAATGAAGGTCTTCTATATGAAGGTTTTTCGAAATGAAGGTCTTCTTAATGAAGGTCTTCTATACAAAGGTCTTCTATACAAAGGTCTTCTATACAAAGGTCCTCTATACAAAGGTCTTCTATACATACAAAGGTCCTCTATATACTGTAAAGGTCTTCTATAGGAAGGTCTTCTATACGAAGGTCTGCTATACAAAGGTCTTCTATACAAAGGTCTTTGATATGAAGGTCCTCTATACGAAGGTCTTTTATATGAAGGTCCTCTATACAAAGGTCATCTATTTGAAGGTCTTCTAAACAAAAATCTTCCATTCAAAGATCTTCTATACGAAGGTCTTCTATACGAAGGTCTTCAATTCAAAGGTCTTTTATATGAAGGTCCTCTATACGAAGGTCATCTATTCGAAGGTCTTCTAAACGAAAGTCTTCCATACGAAGATCTTCTATTCGAAGGTCTTCTATACAAAGGTCTTTTAAACGAAAGTCTTCCATACAAAGATATTCTATACAAAGGTTCTATACGAAGGTCTTTTATTCGAAGATCTTCTATAAGAAAGTCTTCTATACGAAGGTCTTCTTAATGAAGGTCTTCTATACGAAGGTTTTTCGAAATGAAGGTCTTCTTAATGAAGGTCTTCTATACAAAGGTCTTCTATACAAAGGTCCTCTATACAAAGGTCTTCTATACATACAAAGGTCCTCTATATACTGTAAAGGTCTTCTATAGGAAGGTCTTCTATACGAAGGTCTTCTATACAAAGGTATTCTGTACAAAGGTCCTCTATATACTGTTAAGGTCTTCTATAGGAAGGTCTTCTATAGGAAGGTCTTGTATAGGAAGGTCTTCTATACGTCCCCCAGAGTGATGAGCGCAGCTCCCTGAACTCCCATGACCACCAGGCCTCCAGCCTGTAGGGTGGTCTTCTCTGAGGAGGGGGCTTTGTTTGGGGTCTTCACTCGGCGGTCCAGGAGAGAATGCCGGAGGTCGATATCTGGATGGTAACCATAGCAACCCCGAAGAGACAGCGATCAACAAACCCCTCGATCCCCGAGGACCGGCCCCCTTTTAAAGTGTGAAGTGTTGCTCACGCGGCGTCTCTATTGGACAGGAATGAACCGCTGAAGAGGAGAGGAAGGTTGAAGAGACGAGGAGGAGGAGGAGGAGGAGGAGGAGGAACACTAAACCGAGACGCTGATGTCTGCGAGGGAAAGAAAGACGCGGTGCACTTTGAGGAGGAGATGAAAGGACGGAGACAGAAAGCCTGACATGACATGAAGATGAAGATAATAAACCTGGATGCCGGCCGCTCGTCTCAACCTTGATGGACAAAGAGTGAGCGGAGCGATACGGAGCGTGGGCGCTCGCCTCAATGCCCCTTGCTCCTTCTCCTTCTTCTTCTTCTTCTCCTTCTTCTTCTTCTTCTTCTTCTTCTTCTTCTTCTTCTTCTTCTTCTTCTTCTTCTTCTTCTTCTTCTTCTATAGCGGCACAAGAACCGCTGAGCTAACGGCTACAGCCGCTAACCTCTAACCGCTGAGCTGCCTGGATCCTGAACCTTCAGGGACGGCGCTCTGCAGGCGGAGGACGGTGTCCCCACGGGACACACCACCCTGAAGCAAAGAGGGGCCGTCTCCGTCTCTCCGTCTCTCCGTCTTCGTCTCTTCGTCTCTCTGTCTTCGTCTCTTCGTCTCTCTGTCTCTCCGTCTTCGTCTCTTCATCTCTCCGTCTCCGTCTTCGTCTCTTCATCTCTCCGTCTCCGTCTTCGTCTCTTCGTCTCTCCGTCTCCGTCTCTTCGTCTCTCCGTCTCTCCGTCTCTCGGAAGGAGGACGGAAGGTGGACAGAATTCATGCTTACTGATATTAAGAACGGACGCTCGACTCCGCCCCTCGACTCCGCCCCTCGACCCCTGCGTGAGGACGGGTCAGCTGGCGTCCCTCAGGGCAGAGTGCTGGGTCCTCTCTCACACACACACACACACACACACACACACACACATGCACACGGTGTGTGAGACCTGGTCTGAGTCCTCCACACAGAGGCTCTGAAGGAGACTTCCCCCAATGTGTCATAACATGTGTACGATAGATGGTCATAGGTCACAGGTCATAGGTCACAGGTCACAGGTCACAGGTCACAGGAGGACGGTCTGCACACAGAGGCCCTGAAGGAGCCTCCTCTCCTCCAGACCTCCTTCTCATTGAGTCGTTTCTCTTCTTTTGCTCCTGTCGTTACTCGGAAGGCAGAAAACAATTACCAGGAGGCATTATGGGTAAAACCAGAGATATTAAAAACACAATATGAATCCAGAGGAGAGAAGATTGATTCTCCTGCCGTACGAGTGTGTGTGTGTGTGTGTGTGTGTGTGTGTGTGTGTGTGTGTGTGGGTGTGTGTATGAGTGTGTGAGAATATGTGTGTATATGAGTGTGTGTGTGTATATGAGTGTGTTAGAGTGTGTATATGAGTGTATGTGTATGTGAGTGAGTGTGTGTGTATGTGTGTGTGTGTATCTGTGTGTGTATCTGTGTGTCTGTGTGTGTGTGGGGGGGGGTAAATGCACTTTTTCCTCTTATTCTGTTTTACTCCCCAGGAGGATTATGTGATCAGCCACTTGTATTCAGTCGTTTGAGTGAGTGAGTGTGTGTGTGTATGTGTGTGTGTGTGTGTGTGTGTATGTGTGTGTGTATGTGTGTATGTGTGTGTGTATCTGTGTGTGTGTGTATGTGTGTGTGTATGTGTGTGTGTGTGTGTGTGTGTGTATGTGTGTGTGTATCTGTGTGTGTGTATGTGTGTGTGTGTGTGTGTGTGTGTGTGTGTGTGTGTATGTGTGTGTATCTGTGTGTGTGTGTGTGTGTGTGTGTGTGTGTGTGTGTGTAGGGTTGATGTGAAGCTTTAGTTTCTCCATTGTTTGTCAGCTGTGGATTAGCGTGAGCACGGCTGAGTCTAACAGGATTACTAATCTGAACTCTGCTGCCGCAGCAATCTGTGTGTGTGTGTGTGTGAGTGTGTGTGAGTGTGAGTGTGTGTGTGTTTGTGTTTGTGTGTGCGCTTTCTTAAATGTACCTTTGATTCAGAATGTGCACACATTTACACAGTTACACAAATACACACATTTGTGTAACTGTGTAAATGTGTTTATGCATGTACATTGTATGTATGTGTGTACATTGTGTGTACATTGTGTGTCTGTAAATGGATCCTTGTGAATGTGTGTTAGGATTTGGATTAATATCCTAAATCTTTAGTCTCTAACTCAGTGAACAATGAACAATGCTAATGGATGTCTCTGTCTCCCTGTCACACTCACACACACTCACACACACACACACACACTCAGTCACACACACACGCACACACACACTCAGTCACACTCAGTCACACACACACACACACACACAGGTCAGCAGCTTTAGTGCTCTGCAGCTTTAAGGAGTAACGCATCAGAACTCTCCGTCTGGTCCCTGCAGAGCGAATATGACATTATGATTACACCACAACAGGAAGCAGCTCCTGTGGGGTGAGGTGTGTGTGTGTGTGTGAGTGTGTGTGTGTGTGTGTGAGTGTGTGTGTGTGTGAGTGTGTGTGTGAGTGTGTCACTGGTTGTGTACTTTAGCTTAACCCAGTTAAATGCCCTTCATCTGCCCACAATGCTCAAGTAATATTGCAATATCAGCAATATTACTTTCTAAAACTCCTTGCTCTCCTGGAGGAGGAGAGGAGGAGGGGAGGAGGAGAGGAGGAGAAGAGGAGGAGGGGAGGAGGAGAGAAGGAGAAGAGGAGGTGGGGAGGAGGAGAGGAGGAGAAGAGGAGGAGGGGGAGGAGGAGAGGAGAAGAATAGGAGGAGGGGAGAGGAGGAGAGGAGGAGAAGAGGAGGAGAGGAGGAGAAGAGGAGGAGGGGAGAGGAGGAGGAGAGGAGGAGAAGAGGAGGAGAGGAGGAGAAGAGGAGGAGGGGAGAGGAGGAGGAGAGGAGGAGAGGAGGAGAAGAGGAGGAGGAGGAGGCAATTGAAGCTGCAAACGTTCAGTTTACATTAAGTGTTCACCTCCTCAGCTCATGTGCTAACAGGAAGTAACCAATATGCTGACAGGAAGTAGCTCATGTGCTAACAGGAAGTAACCAATATGCTGACAGGAAGTAGCTCATGTGCTAACAGGAAGTAAACAATATGCTGACAGGAAGTAGCTCATGTGCTAACAGGAAGTAACCAATATGTTGACAGGAAGTAGCTCATGTGCTAACAGGAAGTAAACAATATGCTGACAGGAATCAACCTTAAAATCAAGTTATATTTATATGTTATTGGTATCACACTCGGGCTACTGACTGTGCAGCACGGTTCACTGTGTGTGTGTGTGTGTGCATGTGTGTGTGTGTGTGGATGTGTGTGTGTGGGCGTGTGTGGGCGTGTGTGTGTGGGGCGTGTGTGTGTGTGTGTGTATGTGTGGGCGTGTGTGTGTGTGTGTGGGCGTGTGTGTGTGTGTGTGTGGATGTGTGTGTGTGTGTGTGTGTGTGTGTGGGTGTGTGGGCGTGTGTGGGCGTGTGTGTGTGTGGGCGTGTGTGAGTGTGTGTGTGTGTTGGCGTGTGTGTGTGGGGGGGGCGTGTGTGTGTGTGTGTGTGTGGGTGTGTGCGTGTGTGTGTGGGTGTGTGTGTGTGTGTGGGTGTGTGGGCGTGTGTGTGTGTGTGTGTGTGGGTGTGTGGGCATGTGTCTGTGTGTGTGTGTGTGTGTGTGTCTAAACAGGAAGCAATCCATGCAGCAGAAGCAATAAGATGATGATGAGAAAAAGAAGAAACAAAAAGAGGAGCAATGGGGGGGGGGGGGGGGGGCAACCAAACATGAACAGAGCCTCCTGACCGGTGACATCATCAAACAGGAAAACACATCGTCCTCTGAAGCATAATCACCTTCGCTGGGGATGACTACAATGAACGGCGTGGTTATTTGTCCCCTACCTATCACCACTAAGGCCAAGGGCCCGAGTCCCGGAGCAGGAGGAGGAGAGGGAGCACAAACAACAACAACAAAAAGAGAGAGAGAAGAAAACAGTCTGAGAAAAGAAAAAAGAGACGAATAACTTTCTTTTATCCATTTCATCAACGTTTAGAGAAGCTGCAGTTCCCATCAGAACCAGCAGGGCGCTGTGTGTGTGTGTGTGGACTGGGATGTGGACCTGATGCGGATGTGGTGCCGGGGTGTGTGTGTGTGTGTGAGTGTGTGTGTGTGTGTGTGTGTGTGTGTGTGTGGGGGGGGTTAACTGGCCGATGGGCTACTCAAATAAACCGAGGGAGGAAATGAAAGAGATGTATGATGTCACCTGGGTTCTCCGATCGGTCACCTGGGTTCTCCGATCGGTCACCTGGGTTCTCTTATCGGTCACCTGGGTTCTCCTATCGGTCACCTGGGTTCTCCGATCGGTCACCTGGGTTCTCCTATCGGTCACCTGGGTTCTCCTATCGGTCACCTGGGTTCTCTTATCGGTCACCTGGGTTCTCCTATCGGTCACCTGGGTTCTCCGATCGGTCACCTGGGTTCTCCTATCGGTCACCTGGGTTCTCCTATCGGTCACCTGGGTTCTCCGATCGGTCACCTGGGTTCTCCTATCGGTCACCTGGGTTCTCCTATCGGTCACCTGGGTTCTCCGATCGGTCACCTGGGTTCTCCTATCGGTCACCTGGGTTCTCCTATCGGTCACCTGGGTTCTCCTATCGGTCACCTGGGTTCTCCGATCGGTCACCTGGGTTCTCCTATCGGTCACCTGGGTTCTCCTATCGGTCACCTGGGTTCTCTTATCGGTCACCTGGGTTCTCCTATCGGTCACCTGGGTTCTCCGATCGGTCACCTGGGTTCTCCTATCGGTCACCTGGGTTCTCTTATCGGTCACCTGGGTTCTCCTATCGGTCACCTGGGTTCTCCATCGGTCACCTGGGTTCTCCTATCGGTCACCTGGGTTCTCCGATCGGTCACCTGGGTTCTCCTATCGGTCACCTGGGTTCTCCTATCGGTCACCTGGGTTCTCCTATCGGTCACCTGGGTTCTCCGATCGGTCACCTGGGTTCTCCTATCGGTCACCTGGGTTCTCCGATCGGTCACCTGGGTTCTCTGACTCGGTCACCTGGGTTCTCCTATCGGTCACCTGGGTTCTCCTATCGGTCACCTGGGTTCTCCGATCGGTCACCTGGGTTCTCCTATCGGTCACCTGGGTTCTCCCCAACCATGAGAACCGTGTTCCGCAGCAGCCTGCTGGAGGCCCGGTGCTCACAGAACCAGGCGGTCTGATGAGTCGTGGTAACGATGACGTCATCCGGACATTTTGTTTAATGTTTAAGACATTTTGATTTGACCAGAGAACGACAGAGGACTAGAGAACCAGAGGACCAGAGGACCAGAGAACCAGAGGACCAGAGGACCAGAGGACCAGAGAACCAGAGGACTAGAGAACCAGAGGACCAGAGGACCAGAGAACCAGAGGACCAGAGGACCAGAGGACTAGAGAACCAGAGGACCAGAGGACCAGAGGACCAGAGGACCAGAGGACCAGAGGACCAGAGGACCAGAGGACCAGAGCGCTGCGGAGGAATGTAATCCATGTGTGATGCAGATGAAATAATAAAAGGCGTGAGGAGATCCAACAGCAGCGGAGAGCTGTTAACACGGATGGAAAGAACAGAGAGAACAGAGAGGAAGAAGGGATGAAACGTTCCATCACTTTGGTCCCAACGAAGGACGACAATCAGCTGGAAGAGACCCCCGTACCTCAGGAGGAGGAGGAGGGGGGGAGAGAGGGGGGGAGAGGAGGGGAGAGAGAGAAGAGAGAGAGAAAAGGAGAGAGAGTCACAGATAGAGAGATAATGCAATAAAAGAGAAAGAAGAGAAGAGAAAGAGACGAGGCGATGAAGAGGAGTCATGCAGGTGAACATGGAGAGGAGTGTGTCTACATGTGTGTGTGTGTGTGTGTGTGTGTATGTGTGTGTGTGTGTGTGAGTGTGTGTGTGTGTGTGTGTGAGTGTGTGTGTGTGTGTGTGTGAGTGTGTGTGTGTGAGTGTGTGTGTGTGTGTGTGAGTGTGTGTGTGTGTGTGTGTGAGTGTGTGTGTGTGTGTGTGTGTGTGTGTGTGTGTGAGTGTGTGTGTGTGTGTGTGTGTGTGTGTGTGTGTGTGTGTGTGTGTGTGTGTGTGTGTGTGTGTGTGTGTGTGAGTGTGTGTGTGTGTGTGTGTGTGTGTGTGTGTGTGTGTGTGTGAGTGTGTGTGTGTGTGTGTGTGTGTGTGTGTGTGTGTGTGTGTGTGTGTGTGTGTGAGTGTGTGTGTGTGTGTGTGTGTGTGTGTGTGTGT
>CM070109.1:401639-472745 GCA_036178185.1 Liparis tanakae | reverse complement strand
GTCATCTTCAGACCCTCTGATTGGTTGTTCTTTTTGCCCATCAAAACAGTGACATGATTAACCCTATAAGGTCTGCACATGACAATATACATCACATAATGGAGAACATGTATTGTGTATGTTAACAATCTGATATCCGTTGTTAGTCAGTGCTCCATGATAACGGCTTCTACAGGGAACACGGACAAAGAGAATTTGAATGTCCTCATTGTGCGTTTAAAACAAAAAGTATCGGTTCAGGCACCGTTTAGGCACCGGTATCGTTTTAAAAGTACCGGTTTAGCACCGGTATCAGAAAAAACCCAAACGATACCCATCCCTAGTCCCAAGTAAGTCTCAAGTCTTTGCCCTCAAGTCCTGAGTCAAGTCCAAAGTCAAGACAGGCAAGTCCCGAGTCGAGTCCAAAGTCATGACTGACAAGTCTCAAGTCAAGTCCAAGTCCTGCAGTTTGAGTTTTGAGTCCTTTCGAGTCCTTTTGATCACAGAGTAATAATATATTTACACAGATCATGTATGCTTTTAAAATCTGTATTTATTTATTATAAGTACAAGTATAACTTGTATAAGGCAATTGAAATTGCAGGGGAATAAATGGTGCTAACGTTGCACTATTAACCATTCATTTTTAACATTTAACTCATATTTTGAAAGAATATTCTTCATTTTAAACCGCTCCTTTACAGAATGAACACATTTGAAAAAACAAGTGCAACTGTCATTATCTGTACAAAAATGCTAACATTGTATTTTGCATTTTAACTAGTTCCACAGCTGTTTCTGTCCTGCATTTATCTCATCTCATTTATCTCAACTCATATTGTCTGTGTGTGTGTGTGTGTACATGGGAGAAACGTAACAAATACATGAACATAACAATAAACAGGGTTGTGCTTTTTATATGTTAGGGCCCTATGCTGCATTGCATTTGCAAAAGACCAAATTGGCCAAAAGTCTGTCGGTCATTTGTGCATGATGGGAACCACCATGTGATTCCACCATGGCTGAAAACTTGCTCCACTGGAGCACTGGAGGCAGGCACAGCTCCGGTTGTTGTCACGCCCTCACTCCCGGAACCCCTCACCCAGACCCGGGTCTGTCAGGGTTCCCCTCCGCGTGGACTGACGGTCCGTGTGCGGACATGAAGCTCCGGGCTGCTTCGTTCAGCTGCTAACAACGTCGCTGTGCTGCATTCAGGGTAACTCGGATATCAATGTCATCGACGAAATGCTTAATGATCAATTCATCGATTGATTATGCCCATCCCGAACATACACACAGACAAAGGGATCGTGGAGGGGCTACAGCTTTGGAGACTAACACTGCTGCAAATTTTGGGGAGAAATCTACTTCAAACCCCGGGTATGAGTCTATTTTAAAGCGAGCGACGGACGCGGTAACGAGCTGCTGGTGACCGGCATCTGTCCGTGCAGCTCGGGTTGCGTGGAGCAAGTCTTATCAAGTCAAAAGGCTCAAGTCCAAGTGAAGTCACGAGTCATTGATGTTGAAGTCCAAGTCGAGTTGCAAGTCTCTTTACATTTTGTCAAGTCGAGTCGCAAGTCATCAAATTCATGACTCGAGTCTGACTCGAGTCCAAGTCATGTGACTCAAGTCCACACCTCTGCTCGGAACTGCCGGGATAGCGAAGAGGCACTTGGAACTGAAGCCTGCCGGGATAGCGAAGGGGCACTTGGAACTGGAGCCGGCCGTTATGACTAAGGGCCACTTGGAACTGGAGCATGCCGGGATTGCGAAGGGTCACTTGGAATTGGAGCCGGCCGGTATGACTAAGGGCCACTTGGAACTGGAGCCGGCCGGTATGACTAAAGGCCACTTGGAACTGGAGCCTGCCGGGATGGCAAAGGGGCAATTGGAACTGGAGCTGGCCGGGAAGGCAAAGGGCCACTTGGAACTGGAGCCTGCCGGGATGGCAAAGGGGCAATTGGAACTGGAGTCTTCCGGTATGGCGAAAGGGCACTTGGAACTGGAGCCTGCCGGCATGGCGAAGGGGCACTTGGAACTGGAGCCTGCCGGTATGGCGAAGGGGCACATGAAACTGGAGCTTGCCGGTATGGCGAAGGGGCACTTGGAACTGGAGTCTTCCGGTATGGCGAAAGGGCACTTGGAACTGGAGCCTGCCGGCATGGCAAAGGAGCACTTGTAACTGGAGCCTGCCGGTATGACTAAGGGCCACTTGGAACTGGAGCCGGCCGGTATGACTAAGAGCCACTTGGAACTGGAGCCTGCCGGGATGGCAAAGGGGCAATTGGAACTGGAGCTGGCCGGGAAGGCAAAGGGCCACTTGGAACTGGAGCCTGCCGAGATAGCGAAGGGGCACTTGGAACTGGAGCCGGCCGGTAAGACTAAGGGCCACGTGGAAATGGAGCCTGCCGGTATGGCGAAGGGGCACTTGGAACTGGAGCTTGCCGGTATGGCGAAGGGGCACTTGGAACTGGAGTCTGCCGGTATGGCGAAGGGGCACTTGAAACTGGAGCCGGCCGGTATGGCGAAGGGGCACTTGGAACTGGAGCCTGCCGGTATGGCGAAAGGGGAATTGGAACTGGAGCCGGCCTGGACGGGATAGGGAGAGCCGGAGCCGAAGAATGAAGACTAAGAATAGCAAGTGGTAAGACTTACCAAACCTCTGGAAACATGGGCTCACTGGAGGACCTAAGACCATGCAGAATCTGGAACAAAAGGATGATTAGAGGGGCCAGGACCTGACTCTGGGCGAGCCTGGGTGGCTTCCTGAACCAAAGTTTCGATCTTGCGGTGAACAGTGGCCAGGATAAAAGTGGTAAGGAGGATCATGTTAGGACTTCAGAGACGTGCTGGCGAGAGAGAGCATCGGGGTGAACATGGCGGTAAGTCAGTGTAACCCTGAAGCAGTCAGAACCCAACGCACAGCGGTCTTGACAGGAGTGTTAAGGGTTTGATATCTGGATATAGACAAGGTCTTTATGGTCAGTCCAAACAATAAATGGATTTTCGGCTCCCTCAAGCCAGTGCTTAGTTCCTGCGGAGCTAGTTTTACAGCCAGTTACTCACAATCTAGGCGGTGAGAGAAGAAAGCTCAAGGACGAAGCTTCTGGTCTGAGAGAAAGCTTTGAGAAACCCCAACTCCAGTGTCAAAGCATCCACCAGCTCCACTACGAACTGACAAGAGGTGTCGCGCTGTACCAGGATCGGGGTGGTGGGATGGCCCTCTTCGGCTCATTGAAAGGTCCATGAGGAGGGCGCTGTTTGACAATGAAGGGTCTTGGCCGCTCTATCAGTGCCAGAATATTCTCAGGAACCATGTTTACCGATCTTCATTACTCAGAGATGCCACCTGGAATGTAGAAGTCTTCAAAAATGGTTCTTAAAAATATTAATGTATGTCTATATTGCTTCTCGCTGACTCGTGACTGGAAACCAGGAGTGAAGAAGTGAGGGTTTGATACTCAGCTCGGTTGTTTGAACAATTCTTTTTCCATAATTTCCAAAATTGATTTTTTATGAAAGCCCTCCATATTGTAATACGTGAACTGTATCTTACTGCAGGCTCATTTTACACAATAGATGTATTTTCAAGTACTTCCTGGCAGTCTTGTCTCGCATGCCATAGATTATTGGACTAATGGACCGTGGTAAAATCTGTACGATTATGTAACACCCGAACAGGGAGTCTGTATAATTCTTGGGAAACCATATCAGCAGATGCCGTTTTAATTGGGGTGTTGTATATGTTAACATACAAAGCAGCAGCTGGAACCCATGGAGGAGGATAGTGTTTCTGGCCTTTTTAGCATCTACGCTAGCTTTTGTTGCTGTGAACACGATGTTGAAGTAAGTGTAAAAGATAACCAACCAAACTATCACCAGAAACAAAATATAGGTGGCCTCTCTCTTCTTGGTTAGGAGGGGATTTGAGAAGACAGTTAATCTGTCACAAAAGACTCTGGAATGAAAGAAGTCCAGCGGCTCTGTGGCCAAAGTGATGAAGAGGTCGGGAAGAACCGACAAGAGGCTGGTTTTCCAGATCAAACCAACCAGCATCAAGGTTCTCCTGACGGTGCAGATCTGGACGTGGCGAAGGGGCATGCAGACGGCGATGTAGCACTCCACCGCCATGCAGGCCAGGTTCAGAGGGGTGTTTTCAGTGGTCAGGACAGTGAGCAGTATGAAGAAGCAGCAAACAGAGACATTTATTTTGTAGACGGTGTAGCTGATGACGAAGAGGAGGACGGTCAGCGTCACTTGGATCATGTCGTTGACCACCAGGTGGATAATAAGGATGTAGCGAGGATTCGTGTAGAAGATCTGATGGTTGGGAAGTAGAGATGTGTTATCCAGTAAACAGCATTAAACATGAATAACAGCATTAACATCTCAGTGTTTATTCCAGTCCTGACAATCATTTAGATATGAATACGTTTAGCATCGCGTACGGTTGGACAACATGATGATAAGTATTGAGAGATGAATCTAAATATACCAACACTGTTTCTACTTTGGACTTGATAAACAAAAACGTGTCCTCGTTGTTTAAAATCTATACATTTCTATTTACTTCACTGCATGGTCCTATACAGCGCTAGGGGCTGAGGTTTAAAGAGTTATGACCAAGTAATGAATGAATGGGTCTGTATAATGTGACGGACTTGTAATATTTCAAGGTGTGGACCCAAACGCAGAAGGTAGAGTTCTCAAAAAACAAAGGATTTATTACAAATATCTAGCAGGAACAGGGACAAGAACCGGACAGGAACAAAAACGAACGGACACCGAACAAGCAGCAAGACACCTGCTAAATACACTGGGGAAACGAGACACGGGTGGAAACGATCAGAGCGTGGCTGTCAACAATCAGGACCAAAACATACAAGCACAGGGAAGGAAGCGCAGGGAAAAAAGAAACAAGACAGGGACTTCAAAATAAAACGGGAAACACTCCAAATCATAACATTATCAACTCTCCATAACACAGATCAAGACTTGAACATATACTTTAAATACTAAAAGTTTTATTTTAGTTTTCATGGATGATGTTTGCATTCATCAATATTCTACATTTTATTGTTCAGAGAAAATACATTAAAAAGTAGAGAATGAAGCGTCACTATGGAACTCAATGACTTTCTAACTAGAATACAATGTGCTGTGCTTGTGGTCACATTCATACAGGTTTTCTTATTGTTCTCCTTCAATGTCTCTGCATGCTGGTGTCTGTACTCATCACAGATAGTTTGTGGAGGAAGAAGCGCCACTCCTTTTAATGACTGAATGTTTTTATAGTTTAAAAATAAATAGTTACATGTCTTCTTTAGAAGTGGTATTGTTCCCTAATATCAATAACCAAAGGTCATTAATGTAGTAGTTATGAACCAGGAACTCCAGCTAGTCATTAAATAGATGGTATGAATATATACAGTAGGCTGAACATGTTATTTCATAGTCTGATACATATCAACGTTAAATATCTAAAAGACTAACTGAAACATGAATCCAGCATATTCCTTTTCTGCTGTCACATAGTTAAAGGACCAATTACCTGGTGGTTGTGGAAGGTGTAAATGAGGGCCGCATTGATGTAGTTGATGGACAGGCCGAGAACCACGACGATCACGTTCTTGATCACGGCTTTGGAGAAGGAGTCTCGGTGGTCCAGAACCACGGTCACGTTCACAGAGGAGTTCATCTCCAAGAAAGAGACAGGAAATATTGACTAGCATTTCAAAGACATGACAATATTGACCCTCCAAGTGAATCACCCCCAAGAAAACCTGTTATCTACACCTATTCTGTATAAGACTGTCAGTGTAAATGTCTCAGCAGTAGTTTGGTGTTATAATCATTATTAAAGCTGAAACAACACATTACGCTTGTTAAACTGAGAAATCATTTAAGAGAGAGAAAAGATAAACGGTGACGAGAAGAAGCCGTCTCTTCAGGACCAACCGGACCTGTGTTCCTCTGTCTGGGTCCAGCAGACAGAACCTTAGAGCCACACCTGTAGACTAGGAACAGGTAACTCTCACGGTGGTCAACACGCAACCAGCCGCCAGCTTCAGTGTTTAGTCTCAAGAAACCTTCAAAGCTTTCAACGCAACATGACAACTCATCAACAACGTCTCAACACCACACTAAATGTACAACAACAATTGTTTCTACAACCAGATATTGAACGTCTTCTCAGTTCTTACCTCAGTCAATGCATGAAGACGACAACACTGACTCCAGAGGAGCCAAGACTTTTATGAGGTTCGCTTGTCAATTGCCAAAGGATTCAGGAGTCAGGAGGCAAAGCTTCAAGGGTTGAAGCTGTTGGCTCCTCTGGTTGTATAGAAGTCTATGCCTCATGTGTAAGAGCTGCTTTCTCTCTCCTGACCAAAAGGGGGAGACGCCTCTGGTTGTTTAGAAGTCTATGCCTCATGTGTAAGAGCTGCTTTCTCTCTCCTGACCACCAGGGGGAGACCTCTGGTTGTATAGAAGTCTATGCTTCAAGGGTTGAAGCGGCTTGCTCTCTCCTGACCACCAGCGGGATACTCCTCTGGTTGTATAGAAGTCTCTGCTTCATGTGTTGAAGTTACATTATCTCTCCTGACCACCAGGGGGAGACTCCTCTGGTTGTATAGAAGTATAAGCCTCATGTGTTGAAGCTGCTTTCTCTCTCCTGGCCACCAGGGAGAGACTCCTCTGGTTGTATAGAAGTCTATGCTTCATGTGTTGGAGCTGCATTCTCTCTCCTGACCACCAGGTGGCAACTCCTCTGGTTGTATAGAAGTCTGTGCTTCATGTAGTATAACTGTATTCTCCATACTGACCACCAGTGGGCCACTCTCTGGTTGTATAGAAGTATATGGTTCATAGGTTAAAGTAGCATTCTTTCTCCTGACCACCAGGGGCGACTCCGCAAGGCGACTACCTGGTTTGTTTGGGATCACAACTTTGTTCATTTACTTTATATTTCTATGAACTGATACAATTAGTGAAGGGTTGGGGTTAGGTGAGGTCAAAGGTCAGAGGATGAGATGAAGAAGTTCCTAGTTATTACTGTCTGTTGTGAGAGAACATTTTCAATATGAACACACACAGGAAGCATTGTTGAATACTGGCATGGTTTCTTCATGGAGATTCTTTATGTTCTTTTTTGAGAGAAAGAATAAAGTTAAACTTTCGTTGTTTCCTGTGAAACTTAAATGTGAAACCTGATCTTGAAAATAACTTATTGACGAGTCAGGAACACTGGACAAGTGACACCACCTCTCTGCTGCAGCTTGACCCCGCCTCCTCTGACTCCGCCTCCACTGACTCCTCCTCCCCTGACTCCGCCCCTTTATATGTTTTAAAAAGGCCCGAGACACCTGGTCTGACATCCTGGTCTCACCTGGTCCTCCTCAGGGTCTCATTCTTCCTCCTAAATAACCTGCAGTCTTATTCCGTTTGATACCTCCACCTCTCTCCTCCACCTCTCTCCTCCATCTCTCTCCTCCACCTCCATCTCTCTCCTCTACCTCCACCTCCCTCCTCCACCTCCCTCCTCCACCCCCCTCCTCCACCTACATCTCTCTCCTCCACCTCCATCTCTCTCCTCTACCTCCACCTCCCTCCTCCATCTCTCTCCTCCACCTCCATCTCTCTCCTCTACCTCCACCTCCCTCCTCCACCTGTCTCCTCCATCTCTCTCCTCCACCTCCATCTCTCTCCTCTACCTCCACCTCCCTCCTCCACCTCCCTCCTCCACCTACATCTCTCTCCTCCACCTCCATCTCTCTCCTCTACCTCCACCTCCCTCCTCCACCTGTCTCCTCCACCTCCCTCCTCCATCTCCCTCCTCCACCTCCATCTCTCTCCTCCACCTCCATCTCTCTCCTCTACCTCCACCTCCCTCCTCCACCTCTCTCCTCTACCTCCCTCCTCCACCTCCCTCCTCCACCATGAGTCTGAGTCGTACCAAGCGGATCAGCTCCGGGGGGTCGGTCCGGATCTCCGGCGGCTCGGTCCGGAGGTCGAGCGGCTTCGGTCCGGGGGCCTTTGGCTGCGTGAGCCTGAGCGGCGGGTCTCTGTACGGCGGCCCCGGCGTGGCCCTCCACCACGGGGCCCTCCACCACGGGGCCCCCCTGGCCTGCCTGTCCGTCAACAGGAGCCTGCTGGCCCCCCTGAACCTGGAGATAGACCCCCGTCTGTCCTCCAGCCGGACCCACGAGAAGGAGCAGATCAAGAGCCTCAACAACCGCTTCGCCACCTTCATCGACAAGGTAGAATATTAATATGTATTATTAATAAAGTCCAATGAGCTGCTGCTAACGATCCACACAGGTAAATATACAAAATCATAATAATAATATTAATTATAATGATAGTTATATATATGTATATATATATTTATACATTCCAATAATATAATATGAATATATGTATAAATAATATAATATAAATATATGTATAAATAATATAATATTTAATATATATATATATATATATATATATATATTCATAAATATATCTATATCTATATAAAGGACACCCGTTTCCCACAGCACAGCTCTGATGAAGTCGTGATGAAGACCTTGCTATCTTCTCCTCTTTCTCACGGACTCGGTGTCGCTCCACAAAGAAGTCTTTGTTGAGGCGCTGCAGGCGTCCAGAACCCCGGGTCCGCCTGAGAGCTCATTGTGTCTCTGGTTCTCAAGGGACTCATGTATAGAAAGACATTCATTTATATATATCCAAAGTTAGTGAAAGTATCTGAGAACTCGTCTCTTTCTTTGTGGCTGATTCAAACCTGGAAGTTAGTTCAGACTCTCCGGATTCTGGTTCTGGTTCTGTTGTGACATTGAGACAGAAAGTCTTCCTCTAAAAGCCAAAGTGGAGCAGGTAAAAGTGTAATCCAACCCCACTGACCCTTAAAGAGCTGCAGTTCACACCTGAATGAGGCCACTGATCCACTGATCCATGGTTACTGATCAGGTTATTGATCGACAACCTGATCAGTGAACTCTCCAGAACGAGGCTGCAGGGACATAAAGATATTAGATAAGTATGAGATAGATATTAGACAGGTATTGTGGGCCGTTTGCAGCCTGAATGGATATGTAAGCCCTCCGCCCGTTGAGGAGCTGTAACCTGAGCAAGGAGCTGCAGAACAGAGAGCAGGCTTTGTGAGGGAGGATGAAGAGGAAGAGGAGGAGGAACAACAGGCAGGAAACCGGAGCCGCCCAGGTGCCGACGGGCGAGGAGCTCGTCGAGACCGAGCTGCTTGTCATTTAGTTTTCATGAGTGTGGTTGGACACAATGAGACATGAAGGAGGTGAAGATTCATCGTATTCACATATTTATTAATATCTGGTTTCAATGTGTATTGGTGCAACAAACCGGAACCCAAAAGCTGATGATTGTCTTTACTGGGTACAAACAGGGTCAAAACCCGGGAGATCGGTCCGTGAGGCAAACAAGCCCAAAACAAAACAAGGCGGCCGGCAGAGAATCGAAGGTCAGGGCAGGCAGGCAGGGTCAGAACAGGCAGATCAGGAATACACACTCAGGGAGGCTGGAGAGCTTGGCACGAAAACACAAGGCAATCTGTCCGAGGACGAGTGAGGGGAGCTAAATACTGAGACTAGTGAAGGGATGGGCTGCAGGGGAGATGGCCGTGAGAACCAGGTGAAGGGAATGAAGGTTGATCAGGATAATGGGACTCAACTCTGAGGGGAAGTTCCCGTGTAGACAGCCAGACCCGTTGTCTCGGAGCATAGGGAGGGAGGGAGGCGTCGTCTGTTGGCCGACCGATGGAAGTCGACATAAGAGTGAAGCGGCCTGCTTCCAAGAGCATCGCACCGCTGGACAAACGCCTGGACTGAGGGAACTCTGGCTTCTGGTTCCTGCTCCGGAGAGGGGGGGCTGGTATCCACGGGCACACTGAAGGGTGAGCGCCCCGAGGCCGAGCCGGGGAGGCTGCTGTGGGCATACTCGACCCACAGGAGTTCTTTGGACCAGGATGCGGGTTGCGGAAGAGAGATATCGAACGCTGTCTCCGTCTGCTTCATGCGCTCCGCCTGTCCATTAGATTGCGGATGGAACCCCGACGACAGGCTGGCTGTGGCCCCCAGTAGCCTGCAAAACTCAGCCCAAAGTCGAGAGGTGATTCGTGGGCCTCGGTCGGAGAGCCAGCGTGGGCAAATCGTGCAAGCGGAACACCTCCTGCAACAGGATCTCGACCATTTCTTTGGCGTCAGGCTATTTGGTTAGTGGAATGAGCCGAGCAGATTTGGAAACTCGATCAATGACCGTGACAATAACTGTTTTCCACTGCAGGTGGGTACGCCGGTTACCAAATCCAACGCAATATGGGAACAAGGGCGACGAGGAGGTGGTGGAGGGTGGAGGATACCAGAGGGGCCTTGCAGGAGGTCTTGTGCTGAGCGCAGACTTGGCAAGCACTAACGAATCCCTCAGTGCCCTCCTCATGGAAGACCACCAGAAACGCCTTTTGAGTAGTGCCTTTCAGGGACAAACACGCGGCTATCGGGACAAGCACTGGGAGCTGGGTTCTCCACGAGGGAACGCTTTACCTCGTCCTCCAGCCACCAGGTCACCGATAACACTCCCCAAGGGAAGGACCCCTTGAGGATGGGCTTGACAGGAGTTCAACCGCTTCTCGGAGCAGGAGGTGCATGGATGAACCTTCTGACCCCCGGTAGCCCATTGCGTCCGCTAGGAGTATTAAATGCCGTCTTCCACTCGTCGCCCTCTCGGATGCTCAACAGGTGGTACGCATTGCGGGGATCGAGTTTGGAGACGACGGTTGCCCCTTGAAGCAACTCAAAAGCAGAAGAAACAAGGAGGGGGTACAAAGAGGATCGCTTTTACTGGGTACAGGCAAGAGAGTTCATGGAACCAGCAAACAGAAGGAAACCAGTAGTATGACGGGGAACTCATGACACAATGAGGCTGTGGCAGCTCTCCCCAGTCTGGCCTCGGCTGCTGGCTGGTTGACAATCAGTCAGCTGATCTCACTGATTGGCAATCAGTCAGCAGCCGATGGTGCAGCTATAAGAAGGGCAGAGCTGCAGGAGAAGGGAGAGGGAGCAGACGCGTGTTGCGGTCTGCTGGAGAAATAAAACGTGTTCAGACAAAGCCTCATGGAGACTGGCTGATCCTTGGTGCTGGGGGGGGGGGGACCCACAGGTAGAGGCATGAGACCTGCTGCAGAGGCTTTTGACCATCTTTCTAAAACTGAACATGAGAACATGACCCAGCTCTTCTTCATGTTCATGTTCAGGATGGTTCTTTGTCATGAGCTCAGGTAACGAACACGTAAAAGATCACGTTGCAGAATTACAATAACTTAAACGTAAAAATGGAAATAAAAAATGAAAATACTAAAACAAGAAGTAAATGCTAGTATCTATAAAATAAGGTACAGAAATGTGAGAACTGTATTGCATAATCAGTTCCACACTTTTATAAGCATGCAGAACCCATAATATAAGAAGAGAGAATATTAACATCAGTCCCATTGAGTCATAAAACTACGTGATGAATAATGACGCTCAGAACATTAAAGAGGTCTTCTGCTCCTGCAGGTCCGTTTCCTGGAGCAGCAGAACAAGATGCTGGAGACCAAGCTGGACCTGCTGCAGGCTCAGGGGGTGGGCCGGTCCAACGTGGAGCCCCTGTTCGAGGCCTACATGGCGGGTCTGCGGCGCCAGATGGACCTGGTCCACAACGACAGGACCAAGCTGGACGGGGAGCTGAGGAACATGCAGGGCCTGGTGGAGGACTACAAGCACAAGTACGGGGGCAGGAGGAGCTCCTGAGGTCATGAGGTCCTCTCAGACCAGAGTCTCTTCATCCGTGTCTCTGTTACAGATATGAAGACGAGATCAACAAGAGGAACAACTTGGAGAACGACTTTGTGATCCTGAAGAAGGTCAGGACACACTCTGGTCCTGTAAACCGTTCTTACTCTGGTCCTGTAAGCTGGTTCTTACTCTGGTCCTTTAAATACATCTCTGGTGGTCTCTGGTGGTCTCTGTTGCTCTCTGTTGGTCTCTGGTGGTCTCTGATGGTCTCTGATGGTCTCTGCTGGTCTCTGGTGGTCTCTGATGGTCTCTGATGGTCTCTGGTGGTCTCTGGTGGTCTCTGGTGGTCTCTGATGGTATCTGATGGTCTCTGATGGTCTCTGGTGGTCTCTGATGGTCTCTGATGGTCTCTGGTGGTCTCTGGTGGTCTCTGGTGGTCTCTGATGGTATCTGATGGTCTCTGGTGGTCTCTGTCTTCAGGACGTGGACTCGGCCTACATGGTGAAGGCCGACCTGGAGGATAAAGTCGGAGCTCTGACGGATGAAATCAACTTCCTGCGTAACGTCTATGAGGAGGTACGGATTGGACTTCTTTATTTTAACGAATAAATGATGAAGAAGACCTTTGACCCCTGGGATTAAAATGTAAATCGAAGAGGCCGTGTTGTATTCTGTGTCTGTGGAGGTCCAGGATGTGTACTCTGTGTACTCTGTGTCGTCCCAGGAGCTGCAGGAGCTGCAGGCCGGCATCAGGGACACGTCGGTGGTCCTGCAGATGGACAACAGCCGCAGCCTCGACATGGAGAGCATCGTGGCCGAGGTCAAGGGTCAGTACGAGGACATCGCGGCCCGCAGCCGGGAGGAGGCCGAGGCCTGGTACAAGAGCAAAGTGAGGACGGCCACCACCCCATTTACTGTATATATGTATACGTATATATGTATATACGTATACATATATATATATATATATGTATACATATATATGTATACATATACATGTATACGTATATACATGTATATGTATGTATATATGTATACATATATATATATATACATACATATACATATATATGTATACATATATATACGTATATACGTATATACATGTGTATGTATATGTATACATATATATGTATATGTATGTATATATGTATACATATATACGTATATACGTATATACATGTGTATGTATATGTATACCTATATATGTATATATAGGTATACATATATGTATACATACATATATATACATATATATATGTATACATATATATGTGTATATATATGTATACATATATATGTATACATATATGTATACATATATATATATGTATACATATATATGCACACTGAGTGATTCTCCTGAAGGACGGCTTGGAGAAGACTCATTCTGCCCGCATTAAGACTCGAGGCTCTCGTGACCTCCGTCTGCAGGTGGACCAGATGTCGGTGCAGGCGAGTCAGTACGGAGACGACCTCCGCCTCAGGAAGGGAGAGGTCGCCGAGGTCAACCGCCTGATCGGCCGCCTGCAGAGCGAGATCGAGGCGCTGAAAGCTCAGGTACACCGAGAAGCACCCTGAAGAGTGACGGATCGGTTTGCATCAATGCAGATTAATGTTTAGATCCTAGTAGATCTCTTTAGATACATTTATCATAGTAAATTCTAGTTTCATATAACTGTAGATCACTTGCTGTTCATGATCATGTGTTGCTCCTGCCTCAGCGTGGCGCTCTGGAGAACCAGCTGATTGAGGCCGAGGACCGTGGAGAGATGTCTGTGAAAGAGGCCAAAGCCCGGACCAGAGACCTGGAGGAGGCTCTGCAGAGGGCCAAGCAGGACATGGCCCGGCAGCTCCGAGAGTACCAGGTGAGGTGGAGGTGGGGGTGGGGGAGACCTCTGGTTGTATAGAAGTCTATGCTTCATGTGTTAAAGCTGCATTCTCTCTCCTGACCACCAGGGTGCTCCTCTGGTTGTATAGAAGTCTACGCTTCATGTGTTAAAGCTGCATTCTCTCTCCTGACCACCAGGGGGGGGGGGGTACAAAGCAGTGCTTCATATCGGTGTTTAACTAAAGTGATTAAGTTGAAAAAGATCGACAAATAATCCCAAAAGGCCATTTGATCTTTTTAGAGTAATGTGGGTTTCTGAACCCTAAATAAAATGGATTTATGTTATAATAACACGGAATTGTGCTTCTATATATGTTTACATTTATATAAATGTATGTTCAAAATATTGACACAAATTGAAGAAGTTTTCTTCTTCTGCTGCAGGACCTGATGAACCTGAAACTGGCTCTGGACATCGAGATTGCCACCTACAGGAAACTGCTGGAGGGAGAGGAGGGCAGGTGAGAAGAGGAGGAGGAGAAAGAAGAGGAAGAGGAAGAAGAGGAGGAGGAAGGGTCTCCCTTAATACAAAACACAAACTCTGTCTCTTCTTCCGCAGACTCGGACACCAGTCCATCGTCAACATCAGGACCTTCTCCAACTCCAGTAAGTACCCACCTCCCTCAGGAAGGTGAAGAAGACCTCGGTCTCCAGACGGTGAAATCAACATAACTGCAGAACATGTTGCCTTCGAAGAGAAACATCGTTGATGTATTTGTGTTACATTACCTTTAGCTGACGTATAGGTAGCTAGGTGGCTAGGTATAAAGGTAGCTAGGTGTAAAGGTAGCTAGATGTAAAGGTAGCTAGGTGGCTAGGAATAAAGGTAGCGAGGTGTAAAGGTAGCTAGGTGGCTAGGTAGCTAGGTGTAAAGGTAGCTAGGTATCTAAGTAGCTAGGCGTAAATGTAGCTAGGTATCTAGGTAGCTAGGTGTAAAGGTAGCTAGGTGGCTAGGTGTAAAGGTAGCTAGGTGTAAAGGTAGCTAGGTAGCTAGGTGTAAAGGTAGCTAGGTGTAAAGGTAGCTAGGTATCTAGGTAGCTAGGTGTAAAGGTAGCTAGGTATCTAAGTAGCTAGGTGTAAATGTAGCTAGGTAGCGAGGTAGCTAGGTGTAAAGGTAGCTAGGTGTAAAGGTAGCTAGGTGGCTAGGTGTAAAGGTAGCGAGGTGTAAAGGTAGCTAGGTGGCTAGGTGTAAAGGTAGCTAGGTGTAAAGGTAGCTAGGTGTAAAGGTAGCTAGGTGTAAAGGTAGCTAGGTGGCTAGGTAGCTAGGTGTAAAGGTAGCTAGGTATCTAAGTAGCTAGGTGTAAATGTAGCTAGGTAGCTAGGTGTAAAGGTAGCTAGGTGTAAAGGTAGCTAGGTGTAAAGGTAGCTAGGTGTAAAGGTAGCTAGGTAGCTAGGTGTAAAGGTAGCTAGGTGTAAAGGTAGCTAGGTGTAAAGGTAGCTAGGTAGCTAGGTGTAAAGGTGGCTAGGTGTAAAGGTAGCTAGGTAGCTAGGTGTAAAGGTAGCTAGGTGTAAAGGTAGCTAGGTGTAAAGGTAGCTAGGTGTAAAGGTAGCTAGGTAGCTAGGTGTAAAGGTGGCTAGGTGTAAAGGTAGCTAGGTGAACGTTTGTGATGACGTTATTGGACAGTACTTGTTTACTCTAACGTTTCTCCTTCTCTGACTCTACGTCTTTCATTATTCATCTTCCTAATTGACAACTTCAACATGGACTCACTTCTATGCTTCTTATAATATTATATATAATGTGTTTTGTCCAGGTACTAAAAGTACTAACGGTTACCATGGCACCAGCAGCTCTGCTCCAAAGCTGCTGATAAAGACGACGGAGACCCGAGACAGCTCCCGATACAGCTCCCACTAGTACTGAGTACACAAGTACTTCACCTGAGTACTCTCCTCTCAGCTCCCACTAGTACTGAGTACACAAGTACTTCACCTGAGTACTCTCCTCTCAGCTCCCACTGAGCAGCAGTACGAGTACTCAGTACTACTCATAGTACACTGTTAGAAAAAAACTTGTAAAAAAAAAGGTCAAATGACTGGCAGCAATGGCTGCCAAACAAAAACCGTAAATTGAAGGTAAAATACCTTACTTAAAAAAAAGGACGAAGACCATAAATTTACAGTAATTTTCATTAAAGATGTTGCAGTGAAATACTGTTATTTAACAGATTTTTCCTGTAATATTATAGTCAAATACCTTCAATAAAGTGATATTTCTAAAGCTTCTACAGTGAAACACTGTAATTTAACAGATTTTTTCTATATTATTACAGTCAAATACCTTCAATAAAGGGATATTTCTAATGCTTCTGCAGTGAAACACTGTAATTTTACAGATTTTTTCTATATTATTACAGTCAAATACCTTCAATAAAGGGATATTTCTAATGATTCTGCAGTGAAATACTGTAAATTTACAGATTTTTTATTACATGTCATTTAGCTGACGCTTTTATCCAACGCGACTTACCATCCTGTTACATTCATTCACCGTAGACGCAGATACAGGGAGAAATTCAGGGTTAAGTGTCGACTAGGGCGGGGATTGAACCTCCAACCCTGTGATTGAAAGACAAACCTGCTACCCACTGACCCATAGTCTCCCATGATTTTAGAGATTTGTCATATTACAAACATTTGAGGACTTGGGAACCTTCGAAGAAGTGCATTTTTTCTTCTTCTCGTTTTTTAAACCACTGCCAAGCAGGGATGCTAAGTGCTAGATATGGCCAGCCTCCATGGTGGGCCCATGTGGGAGTGGCTACAACCTGGTGAAGAAAGCTAAGCTCTGACATGTTTAGAAGAAAAGAACTCTTATCAGGGTCTCAGATTTGCAAAGCCACACACCCTCTTCAAGTCCTGGATTGCAGACAGCCAATTAACTGGTGGGTGTTTTGGGGGAAATGTCACCCCATCAGCTCATTGGAGGCCCTGTCCTGAGTGTCCATGTTCAATCTTGGATATCCAGGACTAATATTTAGGAGATTATGACCATTTTGCACTTGTCAAAAGATATGCGAATATAAGAGAATAAGGCCCAATTTGACCATTTGGACCTTTTTTTGAGGCCCTTAACTTGCAGCTATCAGTCTCAAACGTTAAGTATTCATATCCAGATGTTCCTCTTTGAATCTGAAGAGGATCCAAAGATCTAAGTTGGTTGAAAGTAGGAAAAATGAACTAATGGTTTGGTTTTAAGGATTTTCCTCTTGTAAAGATTTTGGAGGCGATTTCACCCCATGATGTCAATGTATTATATTTAGGTAAATATAATATGTAAAATTCATTTTAAAGACATTTAGGAGGTTAAGGGTCAGTTGGCAGAGTATAGTGTGTTTGTTTGTGTGTGTATGTGTGTGTGTGTGTGTATGCATGTGTATGTTTAAAAAGATGTTAGTGTGTCAGAATTTCTTTTAGTTATTTATTATCAGTACCCCCCCCCCCCCCCTTCGCCCTATGTCAGCTGGGATCGGCTCCAGCGCCCCGCGACCCTAATGAGGATAAGCGGCATTGATAATGGATGGATTATCAGTTCTGATTACAAATATTGGACTCTGGACACATAACGCCCTATAATGCTCCTCTAAAGAACAAGTATAAAAACTAATAATTAAGTCTTCTACTTTGTACTCTTAAAAAAACCACAATATGTTTAATGTTATGAAACGGTTAGCTAAATTTAGATTTAGAATTACAGAGTTTTACTTCATACGTCTGCTGGAGCAAATGTTTTAATTTTTACTGAACTAAAATTATCTGACAAATTATATGAAAACATACAAAGTCCAACAGAAACAAATCAATCAATCAGTCAATCAATCAATCAGTCAATCAATCAGTCAATCAGTCTGATTAATCAGTTTTTGTGTGATGATAGTGTTCGATGTTTATGTATTAATAGTAATATTCATGCATTAGTTGTGTTTATGTATTATTATATTAGTCATAATGAGTATGCATTATTCATAATGTTATGTTTTAGTCATAATGGTGACGTATTAGTAATAATGTGTATGTATTAATATATTCATAATAATGTGTATGCATTAGTTATAATGTTTATGTATTAGCATATTAGTCATAATGTTTATACATTAATCATAATGTTATGTATTAGTTATAATGGTGATGTATTAGTAATACTGTTTGTATATTAGTTATACTTATTATGCATTATTGATAATGGCCATGTATTAGTCATAATGTTTCTATATCAGTCATAATGTTTCTATACTAGTCATAATGTTTCTATATCAGTCATAATGTTTCTATACTAGTCATAATGTTTCTATATCAGTCATAATGTTTCTATATCAGTCATAATGTTTCTATACTAGTCATAATGTTTCTATATCAGTCATAATGTTTCTATATCAGTCATAATGTTTCTATACTAGTCATAATGTTTCTATATCAGTCATAATGTTTCTATATCAGTCATAATGTTTCTATACTAGTCATAATGTTTCTATATCAGTCATAATGTTTCTATACTAGTCATAATGTTTCTATATCAGTCATAATGTTTCTATACTAGTCATAATGTTTCTATATCAGTCATAATGTTTCTATATTAGTCATAATGTT
The DNA here is from genome assembly GCA_036178185.1 of Liparis tanakae. Lineage (NCBI taxonomy): Eukaryota > Metazoa > Chordata > Actinopteri > Perciformes > Liparidae > Liparis > Liparis tanakae. Next base: position 454,484 of record CM070109.1, on the reverse strand, counting down.
TATATATTAGTCATAATGTTGAGGTCACTTTGGGATTCAGAGGATTTCAGATTAATCAATAATTATAATAGTGATTAAAACAATACTAACTACACAGTGAAGTCGTGTTTTACATTCATGATTAATATCAATAATCTAATGGTAGAATAAATATAATAGTCAAACAGTTACTGATGTACTTTCAGTGAAGATACACTGGACCAGAGTGTGTACTGTGTTGTAGTGCTTATGTGTACTGTGTTGTAGTACTTATGTGTACTGTGTTGTATTAGTACTATGATTCATATCTTTGTGAGTGAAGGTGAGACGATTAATCACTAACTTGTATTTCCTGGAGGATGATGAATAAATATAACCTGGACCAGGAACCGAGTCCTGAGTCAAGACCTGGACCAGGAACCGAGTCCTGACTCAAGACCTGGACCAGGACCCGAGTCCTGAGTCAAGTCCTGGTCCAGGACCCGAGTCCTGAGTCAAGACCTGGTCCAGGACCCGAGTCCTGGGTCAAGTCCTGGTCCAGGACCCGAGTCCTGAGTCAAGTCCTGGTCCAGGACCCGAGTTCTGGCTGATGTAGTCGTCTGTGATTAAAGTTATTAAAATATGAAATATTGTGTTGTTGAAGATCATTTGAGGAATCTGCTGTTTACATTGAGATGGTCACTATGATAGAATCATGTTGTTGTTGTTGTTGATGAACTAGAAGTCTTCCGCCAATCGAAGTTGTTTACTTATCTTATCTGTAGATTTAAAGAGACAGAGCTGAGCTGTGTGACGGTGTTTTAGGAACTTGTGAATCTAAACTTTTGTATGAAGCGACTGAAGAGATAAAAACTCATTTATCAGATATTGATGTTAAGAAATATAAAGTAAGTGAACAAAGTTGTGATTGCAAACAAAGCAGGTAATTAGTCTCAGAGTAAAAGTCGATAACGGAGTCAGTGATGAAGACGATGAAGACGATGAAGATGAGTCCACAGGGCGGCCCGTTGTCCATCGAGGATGCTGCAACCTGTTGTTGATCCAGACTCTCTGAGGAGGCTCCGCCCACTTCCTGAAGTCACCGAGGACTGGGTAAAGGTCAGGAGGTCCCAGGGAGCCAATCAGCTCTCAGGAAGGAGAGAGGGAGCGAGAGCAGAGGACAGGCAGTGAAGGTGTTGATGTTGAGTTCAGGGAACATTAATTAAGACGTTCCAGCTGACGTCATCTCTTCGATCCACCAGCCACCATGAGAAGTGAGCGGCGGGTCTCGGTTCTGGAGGGGTGGACCGGTCCGACGCTGACCTGGAGCCAGCAGAGCGGTGTCTCTTCTAGAGGGGGGGGGGGTCTCAGAGCGCCCCCTCCCACATGGAGACGACCACGCTGTGAACGTTTATCATCTTCACCAAGTTACTCCTGAGTCACGTTCAGGGACAGAAGGAAACCAGAGAGACTGTTTCACAGAGAGCTGAGAGTAGGAACAGGACATGTTAGATCCTTCAAATAAATATATTAATACCTTTCTATTGACGGCTATTGAGGCGCCCCCTGGTGGTCAGGAGAGAGAAATCAGCTTTAACCCATGAACCCTATACTTCTATACAACCAGAAGAGTCGCCTCCTGGTGGTCAGGAGAGAGAATGCAGCTTTAACACTTGAAGCATAGACTTCTATACAACCAGAGGAGTCTCCCCCTGGTGGTCAGGAGAGAGAATGCAGCTTTAAACCATGAACCATATATTTCTGTACAACCAAAGAGTTGCCCCCTGGTGGTCAGGAGAGAGAATGCAGCTTTAACCCATGAACCATGTACTTCTGAACAACCAGATGAGTCTCCCCCTGGTGGTCAGGAGAGAGAATGCAGCTGTTACACATGAAGCATAAACTTCTATACAACCAGAGGAGTCTCCCCCTGCTGGTCAGGAGAGAGAAAGCTGCTCTTACACATGAAGCATAGACTTCTATACAACCAGAGGAGTCTCCCCCTGGTGGTCAGGAGAGAGCAAGCAGCGTCAACATATGAAGCATAGACTTCTATACAACCAGAGGTCTCCCCCTGGTGGTCAGGAGAGAGAATGCAGCTCTTACACATGAAGCATAGACTTCTATACAACCAGAGGCGTCTCCCCCTGGTGGTCAGGAGAGAGAATGCAGCTCTTACACATGAAGCATAGACTTCTATACAACCAGAGGCGTCTCCCCCTTTTGGTCAGGAGAGAGAAAGCAGCTCTTACACATGAGGCATAGACTTCTATACAACCAGAGGAGCCAACAGCTTCAACCCTTCAAGCTTTGCCTCCTGACTCCTGAATCCTTTGGCAATTGACAAGCGAACCTCATAAAAGTCTCGGCTCCTCTGGAGTCAGTGTTGTCGTCTTCATGCATTGACTGAGGTAAGAACTGAGAAGACGTTCAATATCTGGTTGTAGAAACAATTGTTGTTGTACATTTAGTGTGGTGTTGAGACGTTGTTGATGAGTTGTCATGTTGCGTTGAAAGCTTTGAAGGTTTCTTGAGACTAAACACTGAAGCTGGCGGCTGGTTGCGTGTTGACCACCGTGAGAGTTACCTGTTCCTAGTCTACAGGTGTGGCTCTAAGGTTCTGTCTGCTGGACCCAGACAGAGGAACACAGGTCCGGTTGGTCCTGAAGAGACGGCTTCTTCTCGTCACCGTTTATCTTTTCTCTCTGTTTAATGATTTCTCAGTTTAACAAGCGTAATGTGTTGTTTCAGCTTTAATAATGATTATAACACCAAACTACTGCTGAGACATTTACACTGACAGTCTTATACAGAATAGGTGTAGATAACAGGTTTTCTTGGGGGTGATTCACTTGGAGGGTCAATATTGTCATGTCTTTGAAATGCTAGTCAATATTTCCTGTCTCTTTCTTGGAGATGAACTCCTCTGTGAACGTGACCGTGGTTCTGGACCACCGAGACTCCTTCTCCAAAGCCGTGATCAAGAACGTGATCGTCGTGGTTCTCGGCCTCTCCATCAACTACATCAATGCGGCCCTCATTTACACCTTCCACAACCACCAGGTAATTGGTCCTTTAACTATGTGACAGCAGAAAAGGAATATGCTGGATTCATGTTTCAGTTAGTCTTTTAGATATTTAACGTTGATATCAGACTATGAAATAACATGTTCAGCCGACTGTATATATTCATACCATCTATTTAATGACTAGCTGGAGGTCCTGGTTCATAACTTCTACATTAATGACCTTTGGTTATTGATATAAGGGAACATGTACCACTTCTAAAGAAGACAAGTCACTCCATTTATGTTTAAACTACAAAAAACATTCAGTCATTAAAAGGAGTGGCGCTTCACTCTCCACTCAGGAGAGCTAGTTCACGTTAGCCGTTAACTGACAGTCATTGAGTTCCATTGTGACGCTTCATTCTCTACTTTTTAATGTATTTTCTCTTAACAATGAAATTTTGAATATTGATAAATGCAAATGATAAAATCTCACTCGTGAAAACTAAATAAAACCTTTTAGTATTTAAAGTATATTTGTAACTCTTTATCTGTATTATCACAAATATCTTGTTAACAGCTGAAATATTATAAGTCCGTCACATTATTTTGACCCACTCACTACTTACTGGGTCATAACTTTTTAAACCTCAAATACAAAAATAAATCTGTTCTTCAAAAGTATGTCATCCTCTATTTACAGGTGGACAATATTGAAAATGGTCTATAACGGTATGAATAATTGTGTCAGCCACTAGCGCTGTATAGGACCATGTAGTGAAGTAAATATAAATGTATAGATTTTAAACAACGAGGACACGTTTTTGTTTATCAAGTCCAAAGTAGAAACGGTGTTGGTATATTTAGATTCATCTCTCAATACATATCATCATGTTGTCCAACCGTACGCGATGCTAAACGTATTCATATCTAAATGATTGTCAGGACTGGAATAAACACTGAGATGTTAATGCTGTTATTCATGTTTAATGCTGTTTACTGGATAACACATCTCTACTTCCCAACCATCAGATCTTCTACACGAATCCTCGCTACATCCTTATTATCCACCTGGTGGTCAACGACATGATCCAAGTGACGCTGACCGTCCTCCTCTTCGTCATCAGCTACACCGTCTACAAAATAAATGTCTCCATTTGCTGTATCTTTATACTGCTTAGTGGCCTGACCAGTGAAAACACCCCTCTGAACCTGGCCTGCATGGCGGTGGAGTGCTACATCGCCGTCTGCATGCCCCTTCGCCACGTCCAGATCTGCACTGTCAGGAGAACCTTGATGCTGGTTGGTTTGATCTGGAAAACCAGCCTCTTGTCGGTTCTTCCCGACCTCTTCATCACTTTGGCCACAGAGCCGCTGGACTACTTTCATTCCAGAGTCTTTTGTGCCAGAATAACTGTCTTCTCAAATCCCCTCATCCTCAAGAAGAGAGATGCCACCTATATTTTGTTTCTGGTGATAGTTTGGTTGGTTATCTTTTACACTTACTTCAACATCATGTTCACTGCAACAAAAGCTAGCGTAGATGCTAAAAAGGCCAGAAACACTATCCTCCTCCATGGGTTCCAGCTGCTGCTTTGTATGACATCATATACAACACCCCAGTTAAAACGGCATCTGCTGATATGGTTTCCCAAGAATTATACAGACTCCCTGTTCGGGTGTTACATAATCATACAGATTTTACCACGGTCCATTAGTCCAATCCTCTATGGCGTCAGAGACAAGACTGTCAGGAAGTTCTTGAAAAAACATCTATTGTGTAAAATGAGCCTGCAGTAAGAAACAGGCTTTCAGAAAAAATCAATTTTGGTTTAGGAAATAATGGAAAAAGAATTGTTCAAACAACCGATCTGAGTATCAAACCCTCACTTCTTCACTCCTGGTTTCCAGTCACGAGTCAGGGAGAAACAATGAAGACATACATTAATATTTTTGAGAACCATTTATGAAGCCTTCAACATTCCAGGTGGCATCTCTGAGTAATGAAGATCGGTAAACATGGTTCCTGAGAAGATTCTGGCACTGATAGAGCGGCCAAGACCCTTCATTGTCAAACAGCGCCCTCCTCATGGACCTTTCAATGAGCCGAAGAGGGCCATCCCACCACCCCGATCCTGGTACAGCGCGACACCTCTTGTCAGTTCGTAGTGGAGCTGGTGGATGCTTTGACACTGGAGTTGGGGTTTCTCAAAGCTTTCTCTCAGACCAGAAGCTTCATCCTTGAGCTTTCTTCTCTCACCGCCTAGATCGTGAGTTACTGGCTGTAAAACTAGCTCCATTTATTGTTTGGACTGACCATAAAGACCTTGTCTGTATCCAGATATCAAACCCTTAACACTCCTGTCAAGACCGCTGTGCGTTAGGTTCTGACTGCTTCAGGGTTACACTGACTTACCGCCATGTTCACCCCGATGCTCTCTCTCGCCAGCACGTCTCTGAAGTCCTAACATGATCCTCCTTACCACTTCTATCCTGGCCGCTGTTCACCGCGAGATCGAATCTTTGGTTCAGGAAGCCACCCAGGCTCACCCAGAGCCAGGTCCTGGCCCCTCTAATCATCCTCTTGTTCCAGATTCTGCCTGTTCTTAGGTCATCCAGTGAGCCCATGTTTCCAGAGGTTTGGTAAGTCTTACCACTTGCTATTCTTAGTCTTCATTCTTCGGCTCCGGCTCTCCCTATCCCGTCGAGGCCGGCTCCAGTTCCAATTCCCCTTTCGCCATACCGGCAGGCTCCAGTTCCAAATGCCCCTTCGCCATACCGGCCGGCTCCAGTTCCATGTGGCCCTTCGTCATACCGGCCGGCTCCAGTTCCAAGTGACCTTTTGCCATACCGGCCAGCCTTCTCAAACTAATCGTGATTCTTCCAAATTGGTTGAACGCCATTTGCTTTCAAGCTGATGCAGAAGGAATCTTTTTTTAAATGTAGCTACAGCACTGTGAGTTAGATTAGCTCGCAGTGACGGAGCTACGAGATGATTGGTAGATGCCGAGCAGAGTCAACGTGCTGGGGTGTGAGGTTAGGCCATGTCCTGGATGTAGACTGGACCCGATCTGTTCAGAGACACAGACCGTGGTTACATGCATTCGAATAACTGGCTTAGTCGGACTGAAATCAAATTATCTGTTTCATGTAAACACCTTTGTTCGACTATGTGCGGTCCGACTACGGTCCGATTGACACCCCTGGATTACTCGATCCGATGCGATTGATAATCCGACCATCGCGGCATGTAGTGGTGAATTGGACTAGGAACCGAACTTTGCGTCTTTGCCCATAAGCACGCAAGCGCAACGAGTATCGCCACGAGCATCGCAACGAGTTGCAGGTTCTCAAGTGTCACACATTGCGGTCTTAACTCCCGCACTCCCGCAACACATCGTATTTCTCACAAAAACAACTCTCAGCTATTTAATGTTTTAATGTGCCGCAGCGACAACATGAGCTGGCCCCGCCGCTGTCCCTGTGGAGAAAACAAGCGCTCTTCTGGAGGTCTGCTGTGACGTGTCGCTTATCAGCCAATCAAAAAAAGGAAATGGGCTACACAACAGCCAATGAGAAAAAAATCTGTTGTATCTGGGTAACATTTAATCCAGCAACCAATGAACCAATGTCTTCAAAACGTGAGCCCTGGAGTTGTAATGAAAACAGCGCCACCTGTCGTATCGGAGGTGACTTGCTTTCAGCCAATGATTCAAATTACTCACTGCCATGTATATTGGGATAATAGAAGATTCCCAAAAGATAGCATAGTCCCACTAAAGCAAGATTAGAATCATACCATCATGTAAACGCACTGACTGGTAGCCAGTGAAGGGAGCGGAGGAGCGGAGTAGTGTGGGTGAATTTAGGTTGAAGACCAGTCGAGCTGCTGCATTCTGAATGAGCTGCAGAGGTCGGATGTCTTTACCTGCCAGGAGGGAGTTACAGCTGTCAATGCATGGAAAGACCAGAGCCTGGATAAGAGCCTGGACAAGAGCCTGGACCAGAGCCTGGACCAGAGCCTGGACCAGAGCCTGGACAAGAGCCTGGACCAGAGCCTGGACCAGAGCCTGGACCAGAGCCTGGACAAGAGCCTGGACCAGAGCCTGGACCAGAGCCTGGACCAGAGCCTGGACCAGAGCCTGGACAAGAGCCTGGACCAGAGCCTGGACAAGAGGACAAGAGCCTGGACCAGAGCCTGGACCAGAGCCTCGACCAGAGCCTGGATTTGAACCTTGACCAGAGCCTGTGCTGCCTTCTGAGTGAGAACTCAACCCGCCTTCTGCTTCTTTAAAACGTATTTCCTGAAACCTTTCATGTAGATTTAAAAAAATCAGATAGTTATTAATATAAAATGAACATACATTTGTTAATTTAACTATAAAGACAATAACATTATCAATATTGTTTAATGAGTATAGTCACGCCTCTTCAATGTCGCTTGGGGGTCTGGAACAGTGCCCTTGGACTGGCAGACCGGGGTGGTGGTTCCCATTTTCAAAAAGGGGGACCGGAGAGTGTGCTCGAACTATCGTGGTATCACACTTCTCAGCCTCCCTGGGAAAGTTTATGCCAGGGTACTGGAAAGGAGGCTCCAACCGATAGTCGAACCTCAGATTCAAGACCAGCAGTGTGGATTCCGTCCCGGTCGTGGAACTGTGGACCAGCTCTTCACCCTCGCAGGGGTCCTGGAGGGGTCCTGGGAGCCCAACCAGTCTTCATGTGCTTTGTGGACTTGGAGAGGGCTTTGGACCGGGTCCCTCGGGGGTTGTTGTGGGGGGTGCTGCGGGGGTATGGGGTTCCGGACCCGTTGCTACGGGCTATCCGGTCTCTGTACGCCTGCAGTAGGAGCTGTGTTTGCATCCTCGGCAGTAAGTCAGACACGTTCCCGGTGGGTGTTGGCCTCCGCCAGGGCTGCCCTTCATCACCGGTCCCGTTTGTGATCTTCATGGACAGGATATCTAGGCGCAGCCTGGGGGTGGAGCAGGTCAGGTTTGGGGGTCTTGGGATCGCCTCTCTTCTGTTTGCAGATGATGTGGTCCTGTTAGCATCCTCAGACCTCCGGCACTCGCTGGGGCGTTTTGCTGCCGAGTGTGAAGCGGCAGGGATGAGAGTCAGCACCGCCAAATCTGAGGCCATGGCGCTCTGCCGGAAACCGGTGGATTGCTCCTCCAGGTGGGGACAGAGCGCCTGCCCCAAGCGAAGGAGGTCAAGTATCTCTGGTCTTGTTCACGAGTGAGGGTACGATGGAGCGGGAGATCGACAGGCGGATCGGTGCAGCTGCAGCAGTAAAACAGGCGCTGTACCGGTCCGTCTTGGTGAAGAGGAGCTGAGTCGAAAGGCAAAGCTCTCCATTTACTGGTCGGTCTACGTTCCAATCCTCACCGAGGGTCACGAACTTTGGGTAGTGACCGAAAGAACGAGGTTGCGAATACAAGCGGCCGAAATGAGTTTCCTCCGTAGGGTGGCCGGGCTCAGCCTTAGAGAGAGGGTCAGGAGATGAGGTTCCTCTGTAGGAGCCTTAGAGATAGAGGAAGGAGATGAGGTTCCTTTAGGAGCCTTAGAGATAGAGGAAGGAGATGAGGTTCCTCTAGGAGCCTTAGAGATAGAGGAAGGAGATGAGGTTCCTTTAGGAGCCTTAGAGATAGAGGAAGGAGATGAGGTTCCTCTAGGAGCCTTAGAGAGAGGGTCAGGAGATGAGGTTCCTCTGTAGGAGCCTTAGAGATAGAGGAAGGAGATGAGGTTCCTCTAGGAGCCTTAGAGACAGAGGAAGGAGATGAGGTTCCTCTAGGAGCCTTAGAGACAGAGGAAGGAGATGAGGTTCCTCTAGGAGCCTTAGAGAGAGGGTCAGGAGATGAGGTTCCTCTGTAGGAGCCTTAGAGAGAGGGGAAGGAGATGAGGTTCCTCTGTAGGAGCCTTAGAGATAGAGGAAGGAGATGAGGTTCCTCTGTAGGAGCCTTAGAGAGAGGGTCAGGAGATGAGGTTCCTCTGTAGGAGCCTTAGAGAGAGGGGAAGGAGATGAGGTTCCTCTGTAGGAGCCTTAGAGATAGAGGAAGGAGATGAGGTTCCTCTGTAGGAGCCTTAGAGATAGAGGAAGGAGATGAGGTTCCTCTGTAGGAGCCTTAGAGAGAGGGTCAGGAGATGAGGTTCCTCTGTAGGAGCCTTAGAGAGAGGGTCAGGAGCTCGGACATCAGGAGGGAGCTCGGAGTCGAGCCGCTACTCCTTCGCATCGAGAGGAGTCAGCTGAGGTAGTTCGGGCATCTAATTCGGATGCCTCCTGGACGCCTCCCATTGGAGGTTTTCCAGGCACGTCCAACTGGGAGGAGACCCCGGGGAAGACCCAGGACACGCTGGAGGGATTATGTCTCTCGGCTGGCCTGGGAACGCCTCGGGATCCCCCAGAATGATCTGGAACATGTTGCGGGCGAGAGGGGAGTCTGGGTCAACCTGCTGGGCCTGCTGCCCCCGCGACCCGACCCCGGATAAAGCGGTGGAAAATGAATGGATGGATGGATGGAGTATAGTCATTAAACTTTTTTGTTTTTGCTTGTTTGTTGTAATATCTGTAATTTGATTTTTGGGCCCGTAATCAAACCTGATTTAATATCTATATTCTACTATATTTATACGTTATAAAGTATAAGTAACATTTAAATATGTGTTTAAATAAATAAAATTAATCAATAATATGCCGTGGACCAGTTCTTCGCCCTTGCAGGGCGGTGGGAGGGGTCATGGGGGTTCCCTCATCCAGTATGATGTGTTCTGTGGACTTGGACCAAAACATTAAACCAGCCAGCAGGAGTTACAAGGAAACATACACGTGAAAGCAGCTCTAATATTCACCCAGAAATATCAGATAATAATAAAACATTTCACTGGTCAATCAATACTTTTACATTAACTACTGATAATACTTACATGTTTTTACTTTTGTAAGATTTTGAATGCAGTACTTTAACTGTACCTTGTACAGAGTGGTATTAGTACTTGTACTGAAGTAAAGGATCTGAAGACTACTTCCACCACCATGTAGTTCTTACTACTTTTTCTGTTGTTTATATACTTTTTTCAGTTGAATAATTAATGCTTTTATTGTGAAGGCCGTTCGCAGCAGGAAGTGCTTCTGCTGTTGAAACCCGTGGAGTAACGGGGAGGAGACCCCGCAGCGGAAACTAGCCTCACAATCTTTCACATGTTCATCATGGTGAGTATAACGTCAGGTGACGTATGTATTCATGTAATCGGGTTTAAGTTGTATCTGGAGGACAGACGGGGGTCTATCTCCAGCTTCAGGGGGCCAGCAGGCTCCTGTTGACGGACAGGCAGGCCAGCGGGGCGCTTTGTATGACTCAGACTCATGGTGGAGGAGGGAGGTGGAGGAGAACTTCTTCAAATCATCCTCTGACCTTTGACCTTTGACCTCACCTAACCCCAACCCTTCACTAATTGTATCAGTTCATAGAAATATAAAGTAAGTGAACAAAGATGTGATCGCAAACAAAGCAGGTAATTAGTCTCAGAGTAAAAGTCGATAACCGAGTCAGTGATGAAGACGATGAAGAAGATGAAGATGAGTCCACAGGGCGGCCCGTTGTCCATCGAGGATGCTGCAACCTGTTGTTGATCCAGACTCTCTGAGGAGGCTCCGCCCACTTCCTGAAGTCACCGAGGACTGGGTAAAGGTCAGGAGGTCCCAGGGAGCCAATCAGCTCTCAGGAAGGAGAGAGGGAGCGAGAGCAGAGGACAGTCAGTGAAGGTGTTGATGTTGACATGTGAAGCATATACTTCTATACAACCAGAGGAGTTCCCCCTGCTGGTCAGGAGAGAGAAAGCAGTTTCAACAAATGAAGCATAGACTTCTGTACAACCAGAGGAGTCGGACCCTGGTGGTCAGGAGAGAGAATTCAGCTTCAACACATGAAGCATGGACTTCTATACAACCAGAGAGTCTCCCCCTGGTGGTCAGGAGAGATAATGCATCTTTAACACATGACGCATAGACTTCTATACAACCAGAGGAGTCTCCCCCTGGTGGTCAGGAGAGATAATGCAGCTCTTACACATGAAGCATATACTTCTATACAACCAGAGGAGTCTCCCCCTGCTGATCAGGAGAGAGAAAGCAGCTCTTACAAATGAAGCATAGACTTCTATACAACCAGAGGAGTCTCCCCTGGTGGTCAGGAGAGAGAATGCAGCTTTAACCCATGAACCATATACTTTTATACAACCAGAGAGTTACCCCCTGGTGTTCAGGAGAGAGAATGCAGCTTTAAGACATGAAGCATAGACTTCTATACAACCAGATGCGTCTCCCCCTGGTGGTCAGGAGAGAGAATGCAGCTGTTACACATGAAGCATAGACTTCTATACAACCAGAGGAGTCTCCCCCTGCTGGTCAGGAGAGAGAAAGCTGCTCTTACACATGAAGAATAGACTTCTATACAACCAGAGGAGTCTCCCCCTGGTGGTCAGGAGAAAGAAAGCAGCTCTTACACATGAGGCATAGACTTCTATACAACCAGAGGAGCCAACAGCTTCAACCCTTGAAGCTTTGCCTCCTGAATCCTTTGGCAATTGACAAGCGAACCTCATAAAAGTCTCGGCTCCTCTGGAGTCAGTGTTGTCGTCTTCATGCATTGACTGAGGTAAGAACTGAGAAGACGTTCAATATCTGGTTGTAGAAACAATTGTTGTTGTACATTTAGTGTGGTGTTGAGACGTTGTTGATGAGTTGTCATGTTGCGTTGAAAGCTTTGAAGGTTTCTTGAGACTAAACACTGAAGCTGGCGGCTGGTTGCGTGTTGACCACCGTGAGAGTTACCTGTTCCTAGTCTACAGGTGTGGCTCTAAGGTTCTGTCTGCTGGACCCAGACAGAGGAACACAGGTCCGGTTGGTCCTGAAGAGACGGCTTCTTCTCGTCACTGTTTATCTTTTCTCTCTTTTAAATGATTTCTCAGTTTAACAAGCGTAATGTGTTGTTTCAGCTTTAATAATGATTATAACACCAAACTACTGCTGAGACATTTACACTGACAGTCTTATACAGAATAGGTGTAGATAACAGGTTTTCTTGGGGGTGATTCACTTGGAGGGTCAATATTGTCATGTCTTTGAAATGCTAGTCAATATTTCCTGTCTCTTTCTTGGAGATGAACTCCTCTGTGAACGTGACCGTGGTTCTGGACCACCGAGACTCCTTCTCCAAAGCCGTGATCAAGAACGTGATCGTCGTGGTTCTCGGCCTGTCCATCAACTACATCAATGCGGCCCTCATTTACACCTTCCACAACCACCAGGTAATTGGTCCTTTAACTATGTGACAGCAGAAAAGGAATATGCTGGATTCATGTTTCAGTTAGTCTTTTAGATATTTAACGTTGATATGTATCAGACTATGAAATAACATGTTCAGCCGACTGTATATATTCATACCATCTATTTAATGACTAGCTGGAGGTCCTGGTTCATAACTTCTACATTAATGACCTTTGGTTATTGATATAAGGGAACATTTACTGCTTCTAAAGAAGACAAGTCACTCCATTTATGTTTAAACTACAAAAAACATTCAGTCATTAAAAGGAGTGGCGCTTCACTCTCCACTCAGGAGAGCTAGTTCACGTTAGCCGTTAACTGACAGTCATTGAGTTCCATTGTGACACTTCATTCTCTACTTTTTAATGTATTTTCTCTTAACAATGAAATTTAGAATATTGATGAATGCAAATGATAAAACCTCATCCATGAAAACTCAATAAAACCTTTTAGTATTTAAAGTATATTTTCCACCCTTGATCTGTGTTATAGTGAGTTGATAAACCGCTCATCACAAATAAACTGTTAACAGCTGAAATATTAGAAGTGTGTCACATTATTTTGACCCACTCACAACTTTTTAAACCTCAAATACAAAAATAAATTGGTTCTTAAAATATAAGTCATCCTCTATTTACAGGTGGACAATATTGAAAATGGTCTATAACGGTATGAATAATTGTGTCAGCCACTAGCGCTGTATAGGACCATATAGTGAAGTAAATATAAATGTATAGATTTTAAACAACGAGGACACGTTTTTGTTTATCAAGTTCAAAGTAGAAACAGTGTTGGTATATTTAGATTCATCTCTCAATACTTATCATCATGTTGTCCAACCGTACGCGATGCTAAACGTATTCATATCTAAATGATTGTCAGGACTGGAATAAACACTGAGATGTTAATGCTGTTATTAATGTTTAATGCTGTTTACTGGATAACACATCTCTACTTCCCAACCATCAGATCTTCTACACGAATCCTCGCTACATCCTTATTATCCACCTGGTGGTCAACGACATGATCCAAGTGACGATGGCCGTCCTCCTCTTCGTCATCAGCTACACCGTCTACAAAATAAACGTCTCCGTTTGCTGCATCTTCATGCTTCTCGCTCTTTTTACCACTGAAAACACCCCTCTGAACCTGGCCTGCATGGCGGTGGAGTGCTACATCGCCGTCTGCATGCCCCTTCGCCACGTCCAGATCTGCACCGTCAGGAGAACCTTGATGCTGGTTGGTTTGATCTGGAAAACCAGCCTCTTGTCGGTTCTTCCCGACCTCTTCATCACTTTGGCCACAGAGCCGCTGGACTTCTTTCATTCCAGAGTCTTCTGTGTCAGAGCAAATGTCTTCCCAAATCCCCTCCTAACCAAGAAGAGAGAGGCCACCTATATTTTGTTTCTGGTGATAGTTTGGTTGGTTATCTTTTACACTTACTTCAACATCGTGTTCACTGCAAAAAAAGCTAGCATAGATGCTAAAAAGGCCAGAAACACTATCCTCCTCCATGGGTTCCAGCTGCTGCTTTGTATGTTAACATATACAACACCCCAGTTAAAACGGCATCTGCTGATATGGTTCCCCAAGAATTATACAGACTCCCTGTTCGGGTGTTACATAATCGTACAGATTTTACCACGGTCCATTAGTCCACTCCTCTATGGCGTCAGAGACAAGACTGTCAGGAAGTTCTTGAAAAGACATCTATTGTGTAAAATGAGCCTGCGGTAAGAAAAAGTTCAGGTATTACAATGTGGAGGGTTTTCAGAAAAAAATCCATTTTGGTTTAGGAAATTATGGAAAAAGAATTGTTCAAACAACCGAGCTGAGTATCAAACCCTCACTTCTTCACTCCTGGTTTCCAGTCACGAGTCAGGAAGAAGCAATGTAGACATATATTAATATTTTTGAGAACCATTTATGAAGCCTTCAACATTCCAGGTGGCATCTCTGAGTAATAAAGATCGGTAAACATGGTTCCTGAGAAGATTCTGGCACTGATAGAGCGGCCAAGACCCTTCATTGTCAAACAGCGAACTCCTCGTGGACTCTGAGCTGTAAAACTAGCTCCGGAGGAACTGAGCACTGGCTTGAGTGAGCCGAAAATCCATTTATTGTTTGGACTGACCATAAAGACCTTGTCTATATCTAGAGATCAAACACTTAAAACTCCTGTCAAGACCGCTGTGCGTTGTGTTCTGACTGCTTCAGGGTTACACTGACTTACCGCCATGTTTACTCCGGTGATCCATGTCTTTGTCGTCATGGCATCCCTTTAGACAAAGTCACAGTATGGAGAACGCTCGGTCCGGCCTGAAGAGGTTCATTGAGTCTTACCACTTGCCATCATCCTTAGTCTTTATCCTTAGGATCCTTAGGCCCCAGCTCTCCCTGTGCCTTCGCCGGCTGCTCCTATCCCGTCGCCTTCCCGGCCGACTCCAGGTCCCCGTGTCCCGTCGCCTTCCAAGTCCCCGTGTCCCGTCGCCTTCCCGGCCGACTCCAGGTCCCCGTGTCCCGTCGCCTTCCCGGCCGACTCCAGGTCCCCGTGTCCCGTCGCCTTGCCGGCCGACTCCAGGTCCCCGTGTCCCGTCGCCTTCCCAGCCGACTCCAGGTCCCAGTGTCCCGTCGCCTTCCCTGTCGACTCCAGGTCCCAGTGTCCCGTCGCCTTCCCTGTCAACTCCAGGTCCCCGTGTCCCGTCGCCTTCCCTGTCGACTCCAGATCCCCGTGTCCCGTCGCCTTCCCGGTCCCCGTGTCCCGTCGCCTTCCCGGCCGACTCCAGGTCCCCGTGTCCCGTCGCCTTCCCGGTCCCCGTGTCCCGTCGCCTTCCCGGCCGACTCCAGGTCCCCGTGTCCCGTCGCCTTCCCAGCCGACTCCAGGTCCCCGTGTCCCGTCGCCTTCCCTGTCGACTCCAGGTCCTCGTGTCCCGTCGCCTTCCTAGCCGACTCCAGGTCCTCGTGTCCCGTCGCCTTCCCTGTCGACTCCAGGTCCTCGTGTCCCGTCGCCTTCCCGGCCGACTCCAGGTCCCCGTGTCCCGTCGCCTTCCAAGTCCCCGTGTCCCGTCGCCTTCCCGGCCGACTCCAGGTCCCCGTGTCCCGTCGCCTTGCCGGCCGACTCCAGGTCCCCGTGTCCCGTCGCCTTCCCTGTCAACTCCAGGTCCCAGTGTCCCGTCGCCTTCCCGGCCGACTCCAGGTCCCCGTGTCCCGTCGCCTTCCCTGTCGACTCCAGGTCCCCGTGTCCCGTCGCCGTCCTGGGCAACCCCAGTTCTCAGTGTCTTGCAGCTTCCAGCTCCAGATCCCTGTTCTCCGTAGCCTGGTCTCCTGGACTGTTTCTGCTGTGTCCTGGGTACATAATGCAACTATTATGAAGTTAGAAAGTCACACAACTGATTTTCGACTATTTTCTCAAGGATCTTAGTGAGGAAGGGGAGGTTAGAGATCGGTCTGTAGTTAGCCAACACCTCTGGATCCAGAGCAGCTTCTTCAGGAGAGGTTTAATGACAGCTACTTTGAAGGAATGTGGTACGTGGCCTGTTAACAAAGACACATTGATAATATCCAAAAGAGAGCTGCCAATTAAAGGCAGAACGTCTTTAAGCAGCCTAGTCGGGATAGGGTCCAAGAGACAGGTAGTCAGGGTCCTAGAGACAGGTAGACAGGGTCTAGAGACAGGTAGACGGGGTCTAGAGACAGGTAGATGGGGTCTAGAGACAGGTAGACAGGTAGACGTGGTCTAAAGACAGGTAGACAGGGTCTAGAGACAGGTAGACGTATTAGAAGTAGAAACCATTGAAGATAATTGGTCACGGTTGATGGAGAAAAGCCATCTAAATATATACCAGGACATACAGGGGTTTCCAAAGCCATTCCACTTGAGGACAGATTGGCTCTGGTTAAGGGCAAGAGATTATTAATCTTGTCCCTAATAGTTAAAATCTTCTCATTGAAGAAGTTCATGAAGTCATTACCACAGAGTCCTATAGGAATATCTGGCTCCACAGAGCTACTACTACCACCACTACTACTACTACTCCTCCTACTACTACTACTACAACTATTACTACTACTGAGGTATATAAGAATACAAGGCTCCACAGAGCTGTGAGTCTCTGTCAGCTACTGAGAAACCCGTAATCAAACGTGCCAAACCTGATTTAATATCTATATTCTACTATATTTATACGTTATAAAGTATATGTAACATTTAAATATTTGTTTAAATAAATAAAATGAATCAATAATATGCCGTGGACCAGTTCTTCGCCCTTGCAGGGCGGTGGGAGGGGTCATGGGGGTTCCCTCATCCAGTATGATGTGTTCTGTGGACTTGGACCAACACATTAAACCAGCCAGCAGGAGTTACAAGGAAACATACACGTGAAAGCAGCTCTAATATTCACCCAGAAATATCAGATAATAATAAAACATTTCACTGGTCAATCAATACTTTTACATTAACTACTGATAATAATACTTATGTTTTTACTTTTGTAAGATTTTGAATGCAGTACCGTGTACAGGGTGGTATTAGTACTTGTACTGAAGTAAAGGATCTGAAGACTACTTCCACCACCATGTAGTTCTTACTACTTTTTCTGTTGTTTATATACTTTTTCAGTTGAATAATTAATGCTTTTATTGTGAAGGCCGTTCGCAGCAGGAAGTGCTTCTGCTGTTGAAACCCGTGGAGTAACGGGGAGGAGACCCCGCAGCGGAAACTAGCCTCACAATCTTTCACATGTTCATCATGGTGAGTATAACGTCAGGTGACGTCGTATGTATTCATGTAATCGGGTTTAAGTTGTATCTGGAGGACAGACGGGGGTCTATCTCCAGCTTCAGGGGGCCAGCAGGCTCTTGTTGACGGACAGGCAGGCCAGCGGGGCGCTTTGTATGACTCAGACTCATGGTGGAGGAGGGAGGTGGAGGAGGGAGGTGGAGGAGAACTTCTTCAAATCATCCTCTGACCTTTGACCTTTGACCTCACCTAACCCCAACCCTTCACTAATTGTATCAGTTCATAGAAATATAAAGTAAGTGAACAAAGATGTGATCGCAAACAAAGCAGGTAATTAGTCTCAGAGTAAAAGTCGATAACCGAGTCAGTGATGAAGACAATGAAGAAGATGAAGATGAGTCCACAGGGCGGCCCGTTGTCCATCGAGGATGCTGCAACCTGTTGTTGATCCAGACTCTCTGAGGAGGCTCCGCCCACTTCCTGAAGTCACCGAGGACTGGGTAAAGGTCAGGAGGTCCCAGGGAGCCAATCAGCTCTCAGGAAGGAGAGAGGGAGCGAGAGCAGAGGACAGGCAGTGAAGGTGTTGATGTTGACATGTGAACCATATACTTCTATACAACCAGAGGAGTCACCCCTGGTGGTCAGGACTGAGAATGCATTTTCAACAAATGAAGCATAGACTTATATACAACCAGAGGAGTCGGCCCCTGGTGGTCAGGAGAGAGAATGCAGCTTTAACCCATGAACCATATACTTATATACAACCAGAGAGTTGCCCCCTAGTGTTCAGGAAAGAGAATGCAGTTTTAACAAATGAAGCATAGACTTCTGTACAACCAGAGGAGTCGTCCCCTGGTGGTCAGGAGAGAGAATGCAGCTGTTACACATGAAGCATAGACTTCTATACAACCAGATGAGTCTCCCCCTGGTGGTCAGGAGAGAGCAAGCAGCGTCAACATATGAAGCATATACTTCTATACAACCAGAGGAGTCTCCCCTGGTGGTCAGGAGAGAGAATGCAGCTTTAACCCATGAACCATATACTTCTATTCAACCAGAGGAGTCGGCCTCTGGTGGTCAGGAGAGAGAATGCAGCGTTAACACGTGAACCATATAGTTCTATACAACCAGAGAGTTGCCCCCTGGTGTTCAGGAAAGAGAATGCAGCTCTAACACATGAAGCATAGACTTCTATACAACCAGAGGAGCCCCCTGGTGTTTTCAGGAAAGAGAATGCAGCTTCAACACAGGAAGCATAGACTTCTATACAACCAGAGGAGTCTCCCCCTGTTAGTCAGGAGAGAGAAAGCAGCTCTTGCACATGAGGCATAGACTTCTATACAACCAGAGGAGTCTCCCCCTGGTGGTCAGGAGAGAGAAAGCAGCTCTTACACATGAGGCATAGACTTCTATACAACCAGAGGAGTCTCCCCCTAATGGTCAGGAGAGAGAATGCAGCTCTTACACATGAAGCATAGACTTATATTCAACCAGAGGAGTCGCCACCTGGCGGTCAGTAGTGAGAATATAGTTTTAACACACGAAGCATAGACTTCTATACAACCAGAGGAGTCGTCCCCTGGTGGTCAGGAGAGAGAATGCAGCTTTAACACACAAAGCATAGACTTCTATACAACCAGAGTAGTCACCCCTGGTGGTCAGGAGAGAGAATGCAGCTTTAACCCATGAACCATATACTTCTATACAACCAGAGGAGTCGGCCTCTGGTGGTCAGGAGAGAGAATGCAGTTTTAACACACGAACCATAGACTTCTATGCAACCGGAGGAGTTGTCCCCTGGTGGTCAGGAGAGAGAATGCAGCTTTAACACATGAAGCATAGACTTCTTTACAACCAGAGGAGTCGCCCCCTGGTGGTCAGTAGTGAGAATATAGTTTTAACACACGAAGCATAGACTTCTATACAACCAGAGGAGTCGGCCTCTGGTGGTCAGGAGAGAGAATGCAGCGTTAACACATGAACCATATAGTTCTATACAACCAGAGAGTTGCCCCCTGGTGTTCAGGAAAGAGAATGCAGCTCTAATACATGAAGCATAGACTTCTATACAACCAGAGGAGCCCCCTGGTGTTTTCAGGAAAGAGAATGCAGCTTCAACACAGGAAGCATAGACTTCTATACAACCAGAGGAGTCATCCCCTGGTGGTCAGGAGAGAGAATGCAGCTCTTACACCTAAAGCATAGACTTCTATACAACCAGAGGAGTCTCCCCCTGTTGGTCAGGAGAGAGAAAGCAGCTCTTGCACATGAGGCATAGACTTCTATACAACCAGAGGAGTCGCCCCCTGGTGGTCAGGAGAGAGCATGTAACTTCAACACATGAGGCATAGACTTCTATACAACCAGAGGAGTCTCCCCCTGGTGGTCAGGAGAGAGAAAGCAGCTCTTACACATGAGGCATAGACTTCTATACAACCAGAGGAGTCACCCCCTAGTGTTCAGGAGAGAGAATGCAGCTCTTACACATGAAGCATAGACTTATATACAACCAGAGGAGTCGCCCCCTGGTGGTCAGTAGTGAGAATATAGTTTTAACACACAAAGCATAGACATCTATACAACCAGAGGAGTCGTCCCCTGGTGGTCAGGAGAGAGGATGCAGCTTTAACACATGAAGCATAGACTTCTATACAACCAGAGGAGTCGGCCCTTGTGGTCAGTAGTGAGAATATAGTTTTAACACACGAAGCATAGACTTCTATACAACCAGAGGAGTTGTCCCCTGGTGGTCAGGAGAGAGAATGCAGCTTTAACACATGAAGCATGGACTTCTATACAACCAGAGGAGTCTCCCCCTGGTGGTCAGGAGAAAGAAAGCATCTCTTACACATGAGGCATAGACTTCTATACAACCAGAGGAGTCTCTCCCTGGTGGTCAGGAGAGAGAAAGCAGCTTCAACACATGAAGCATAGACTTCTATACAACCAGAGGAGCCAACAGCTTCAACCCTTGAAGCTTTGCCTCCTGACTCCTGAATCCTTTGGCAATTGACAAGCGAACCTCATAAAAGTCTCGGCTCCTCTGGAGTCAGTGTTGTCGTCTTCATGCATTGACTGAGGTAAGAACTGAGAAGACGTTCAATATCTGGTTGTAGAAACAATTGTTGTTGTACATTTAGTGTGGTGTTGAGACGTTGTTGATGAGTTGTCATGTTGCGTTGAAAGCTTTGAAGGTTTCTTGAGACTAAACACTGAAGCTGGCGGCTGGTTGCGTGTTGACCACCGTGAGAGTTACCTGTTCCTAGTCTACAGGTGTGGCTCTAAGGTTCTGTCTGCTGGACCCAGACAGAGGAACACAGGTCCGGTTGGTCCTGAAGAGACGGCTTCTTCTCGTCACTGTTTATCTTTTCTCTCTTTTAAATGATTTCTCAGTTTAACAAGCGTAATGTGTTGTTTCAGCTTTAATAATGATTATAACACCAAACTACTGCTGAGACATTTACACTGACAGTCTTATACAGAATAGGTGTAGATAACAGGTTTTCTTGGGGGTGATTCACTTGGAGGGTCAATATTGTCATGTCTTTGAAATGCTAGTCAATATTTCCTGTGTCTCTTTCTTGGAGATGAACTCCTCTGTGAACGTGACCGTGGTTCTGGACCACCGAGACTCCTTCTCCAAAGCCGTGATCAAGAACGTGATCGTCGTGGTTCTCGGCCTGTCCATCAACTACATCAATGCGGCCCTCATTTACACCTTCCACAACCACCAGGTAATTGGTCCTTTAACTATGTGACAGCAGAAAAGGAATATGCTGGATTCATGTTTCAGTTAGTCTTTTAGATATTTAACGTTGATATGTATCAGACTATGAAATAACATGTTCAGCCGACTGTATATATTCATACCATCTATTTAATGACTAGCTGGAGGTCCTGGTTCATAACTACTACATTAATGACCTTTGGTTATTGATATACGGGAACATGTACCACTTCTAAAGAAGACAAGTCACTCCATTTATGTTTAAACTATAAAAACATTCAGTCATTAAAAGGAGTGGCGCTTCACTCTCCACTCAGGAGAGCTAGTTCACGTTAGCCGTTAACTGACAGTCATTGAGTTCCATTGTGACGCTTCATTCTCTACTTTTTAATGTATTTTCTCTTAACATTGAAATGTATAATATTGATAAATGCAAATGATAAAATCTCCCTCATGAAACCTAAATTAAACCTTTTAGTATCTAAAGTATATCTGTAACTCTTTATCTGTATTATCACAAATATCTTGTTAACAGCTAAAATATTATAAGTCTGTCACATTATTTTGACCTACTCACTACTTACTGGGTCATAACTTTTTAAACCTCAAATGCAATTAAAGCTGCTAGCAGCGTTGAACGGGTCCTCGCTCACCCCCGACGGTCGGGGGCGCCGGCGAGTCGCCGGCCCGTGAGAGAGGGCGAGTGCAATCACTGGCACCGGCAACTCACTGGCACTTCAGTGGCAAGTGCCGCTCGGTGCCAGTACTCAGCGACAATTTAGCGACAAGAGAAGCTGTGGGTGGAACAGCCATTGTTGTTACGACTGATCAGCTGCAGTTAATCAGTTTTATGATCATAGAATGGAGGAGCTGCAGGTTTTTTCTTCATTGCCTAAGTCAAAGTGTACAACTAAATAGATAATTTATTTTTGTAGACTTACTTACAATATGCAATAAGATATTGCTGTGCAATACTGCTTTACTATATTGAATATTGTTTTGCTACTACTACATTTCACTTATATACCATGATATGTATAATGTACCCGCCTTTCTTTAATAATAAATATATATATATAATTTTTTTTTAACCATGTCATACTGTTCACCTTTTGACTAGCTGTGGCACCTTTTGACTAGCTGTGTCACCTTTTGACTAGCTGTGGCACCTTTTGACTAGCTGTGGCACCTTTTGACTAGCTGTGGCACCTTTTGACTAGCTGTGGCACCTTTTGACTAGCTGTGGCACCTTTTGACTAGCTGTGGCACCTTTTGACTAGCTGCGGCATCTGCTGGCAAGTGCCGACAACTGCTGGCAGGTGCCACTGAGTAGCTGCGGCACCTACTGGCAAGTGCCACTGAGTGCCAGTGTCGCTAGGGGG
Organism: Liparis tanakae; assembly: GCA_036178185.1. Classification (NCBI taxonomy): domain Eukaryota; kingdom Metazoa; phylum Chordata; class Actinopteri; order Perciformes; family Liparidae; genus Liparis; species Liparis tanakae. Next base: position 432,346 of record CM070109.1, on the reverse strand, counting down.
ATCTCGCCCCTACTGCGGCCCGCTCGGCCGAGGGCGCGTCGGTCGGACTCGACTCGGGCCGCGACTCGTAACGAGAGCGAGGAGTTTGGGGCGGATTGGACAAAGTCAAGTTTAGCCGCTAGCTTGCGCTTTAACCGCGTGTATATATATAACTCTGGACTGAGTTGTGTCTCACCAATCAGCTTGCTGGACCATTTAACTATCTGAACCAGAGAGGTTCTGTTCTTAAAGACACATTTACAAACCATGAGACCAAAGAAAAAGATCAAATAGATTCAATAAAAGCACGATAAAATAAGGTCATCATGGCTTTGTTAATGTGGAAGTGGGACAGTTTCCTTAAACAAAACAAACGCTGGTGCCCCTTCTTGCACACGGCTTCACAGTTTGCTTCAAAGTTCATTTTTGAGTCAATAATTGTCTCCAGATATTTATAAGATTGCACACATTCAACAGTCTGACCCTTGATGCATGTGGCTTCATGTGTGTGGGCATGTCTTCTAAAATCAATGATCATATCTTTAGTTTTTGATATATTTAATTGTAGATATGACTCTTCATACCACCTCACAAAGTCCTGGATGACTGGACCGTGGCTGGTCTCATCGTCCCTGAGCCGACTGACTATGACTGAATCATCTGCAGATTTTAAAATGCTGATATTATCAATGCTGCTATTATCAAGCATATATTGAAGGAAGTCCAGTTGAGCCAGTAGGTGGCGCTTTGAGTCTGTGAACATATCCATGCACCCTTGAAGCGTCGACGTCATGTAAATTAAATGTAAAAAAAAACGATAACATTATTGTTGCCTTAGCCTGGAATCAAAAGCAGGTCTCTGTGTCACTAGGCAACCACATTTTGCTCTGTACGCCTTATTAGAGGTAATCACATCAGCTGTAGGGGGTAACATTATTGTAAAAGTGAAAAATGTATGGTGCTTTTACTTCATAAATAGGTGTTCCTCTCAAAAATGAGTTTTTTTTTCTGGTGAAGGTGTTCAGGCCTGTCGTGAAAGTGAATAATGTATGGTTATTTTACTTAATAAATAGTTATTTATATCAAAGTTGGCAGTTTGGGGCGTTTTGGGCCTTTTTTAGTTTTTTTGGCCGATTTGGCCATTTTCCACTTTTTTACAACTGTCGAGTTCTACCAGAAAACGCTAACGGAATTGGCTCAAAATTGGTGAATGTGTTCAGACCTTGACTGGCATAACACTTGATTTTTGTAATACATATCTGAGGAGTGTAAGCTATAGTTTTTAAGATGAATAAATTACAAAAATTGGCGGTCAAAAAACGGGCATTTCCTACTGACGAAAAGTCAGTTTTTTTCCCCGTATTAGTATATTCAGGTCTTGAGATTCTAACAAACCTATTTTGAGCTGATTCTGTGGCCGTTTTGTGGGTCTAATGGCCATTTGAAAAAAGTGGAAAATGGCCAAAAACTTTAAAAAACTTCCAAAACCGGCCAACTTTGGTGAATATTTGTGGCACCAATTAAAGTTCAAATTGCACGAAATTTGCATCGAATGTTCCAGACACCATTCTGCACATATCCTGACGGTCTGTTATTTTCTTTGACCAATAGTGTTGATGTTATAAGCATTACAAAACGGGACACGCCCCTAAAATGTTCGTCGGGCCATAGATGCTTAACATAATCTTTTTTTTCTAAAAAGGATGATATATCCCAGATGGTATAGCTTCACTTATCATTATATCCAATGGGTTTGTTAATATTGGACCTATCGTTTAGGTTTGGTGGTCATTTTTGTGTTTTTCACATTATTCAAAATGGTGGAAAATTAAAGTAGGCGGAGCTTAGGGTCATGAATTGCTTTTTTGTAGAGCAGGTCCTAGAGGAACTGTAAAAAAAAAAGCTAGTCATTTGAACATACTGGTTGAGGGGTGTCGCCGGTGAAACTTGTAGGTGGCGCTAGAGAGCAATTTTTGAAAGCCGCATTTCGAGGTCTATGTCATCTGGCTATTTTCACCAATCCTGACACGCTTGCCAAATTTGGTGAGTTTTGGGATATGATACGTACCCCCAATATGCCCCCAATGTTCAAAAATAAGAAGCGGAATTAAAGCTGCTAGCAGCGTTGAACGGGTCCTCGCTCGCCCACGCCGGTCGGGGACGCCGGCGAGTCGCCGGCCCGCTCGGCCGAGGGCGCCGGTCGGACTCGACTCGGGCCGCGACTCGTGACGAGTGCGAGGAAGGGCGGATTGGACAAAGTCCAGTTTAGCCGCTAGCTTGCACTTTAACCGTGTGAATATATTCACGCGTCGCGTGTCCCTACGTGAAGTGTAGACCACGGCGTGTAAATTCAATGTAAAACAAAAATTGATAAAAAAAGGTTTGTTGTCTTAAAATCAAACCCACATCTCCAGTATTAGAGTCAGTCACTTATCATGCTGAGCTAGAGGCTTTGCTGGTGTGAGGCATCCGGAGGCGCCCCAACTATTTGGGATTGGACAAATTAGAGTTTTTTTCTGGTAAATGTGTTAATTAGAGTTTTTTCTGGTAAATGTGTTCAGGCCTATCGTGAAAGTGAATAATTTATGGTTATTTAACTTCATAAATAGTTGTTCCTACCAAATTTGGACATTTTGGCGTTTTGGGCATTTTTTGACTTTTTTTATCGTTTTGGGCCGATTTGGCCATTTTCCACTTTTTTCCAACTGTCGAGTTCTACCAGAAAACGCTAACGGAATTGGCTCAAAATTGGTGAATGTGTTCAAGCCTTGACTGGCATTACACTTGATTTTTGTAAAACATATCTGATGAGTGTAAGCTATAGTTTTCAAGATGAATAAATTACAAATATTGGCGGTCAAAAAACGGGCATTTCCTACAGACGAAAAGTCTTTTTTCCCCCTATCTGTCGTATATTAAAGTCTTGCGATTCTAACAAACCTATTTTTAACGAATTCCGTTACCGTTTTGTGTGTCTAATCGAAAAACGCGCGAAAAACGCTAAAAAATGACGAAAATGGCCCACTTTGGTGAATATTTGTGGTACCAATTAAAGTTCAAATTGCACGAAATTTGCATCGAATGTTCCAGACGCAATTCTGCACATATCCCGACGGTCTGTTATTTTCTTTGACCAATAGTGTTGAAGTTATGAGCATTACAAAACGGGACACGCCCCTAAAATGTTTGTTGGGCTATAGATGCTTACCACTATGATCAATTTGAAAAAAGATGATATATCACAGATTATATAGCTTCACTTATCATTATCTCAAATGGGTTTGTTAACATTGGACCTATCGTTTAGGTTCGGTGGTCACTTTTGTATTTTTCACAAAAATCAAAATGGCCGAAAATTAAAGTAAGCGGAGCTTAGGGTCCTGGGAGGCTTTTTTGTAGAGCAGGTCCTAGAGGTCTATAAAATCTGTTTTTTAAGTCAATCAGACATTGTGGGTGAGGGGCGTCACCGGTCAAACTTCTAGGTGGCGCTAGAGAGCAATTTCTGAGAGCCCAATTTCGAGGTCAGTGTCGAAACCTAAGTTTCACCAATCCTGACAAGCATGCCAAATTTGGTGAGTTTTGGGATATGATGCGTACCCCCAATATGCGCCCAAAGAGTAAAAATAAAAATCCAGTATAATAATAAGAACTCCGGCAATTTCAATAGGGTCCTCTCGGACAGCTTTGCTGTCGCTCGGACCTTAAAAATAAATCTGTTCTTCAAAAGTATGTAATCCTCTATTTACAGGTGGACAATATTGAAAATGGTCTATAACGGTATGAATAATTGTGTCAGCCACTAGCGCTGTATAGGACCATATAGTGAAGTAAATATAAATGTATAGATTTTAAACAACGAGGACACGTTTTTTTTTATCAAGTCCAAAGTAGAAACAGTGTTGGTATATTTAGATTCATCTCTCAATACTTATCATCATGTTGTCCAACCGTACGCGATGCTAAACGTATTCATATCTAAATGATTGTCAGGACTGGAATAAACACTGAGATGTTAATGCTGTTATTCATGTTTAATGCTGTTTACTGGATAACACATCTCTACTTCCCAACCATCAGATCTTCTACACAAATCCTCGCTACATCCTTATTATCCACCTGGTGGTCAACGACATGATCCAAGTGACGATGGCCGTCCTCCTCTTCGTCATCAGCTACACCGTCTACAAAATAAACTTCTCCATTTGCTGTATCTTTATACTGCTTAGTGGCCTGACCAGTGAAAACACCCCTCTGAACCTGGCCTGCATGGCGGTGGAGTGCTACATCGCCGTCTGCATGCCCCTTCGCCACGTCCAGATCTGCACCGTCAAGAGAACCTTGATGCTGGTTGGTTTGATCTGGAAAACCAGCCTCTTGTCGGTTCTTCCCGACCTCTTCATCACTTTGGCCACAGAGCCGCTGGACTTCTTTCATTCCAGAGTCTTTTGTGCCAGAATAACTGTCTTCTCAAATCACCTCATCCTCAAGAAGAGAGATGCCACCTATATTTTGTTTCTGGTGATAGTTTGGTTGGTTATCTTTTACACTTACTTCAACATCATGTTCACTGCAACAAAAGCTAGCGTAGACGCTAAAAAGGCCAGAAACACTATCCTCCTCCATGGGTTCCAGCTGCTGCTTTGTATGTTAACATATACAACACCCCAGTTAAAACGGCATCTGCTGATATGGTTTCCCAAGAATTATACAGACTCCCTGTTCGGGTGTTACATAATCATACAGATTTTACCACGGTCCATTAGTCCAATAATCTATGGCATGCGAGACAAGACTGTCAGGAAGTACTTGAAAAAACATCTATTGTGTAAAATGAGCCTGCAGTAAGAAACAGGCTTTCAGAAAAAATCAATTTTGGTTTAGGAAATAATGGAAAAAGAATTGTTCAAACAACCGATCTGAGTATCAAACCCTCACTTCTTCACTCCTGGTTTCCAGTCACGAGTCAGGGAGAAACAATGAAGACATACATTAATATTTTTGAGAACCATTTATGAAGCCTTCAACATTCCAGGTGGCATCTCTGAGTAATGAAGATCGGTAAACATGGTTCCTGAGAAGATTCTGGCACTGATAGAGCGGCCAAGACCCTTCATTGTCAAACAGCGCCCTCCTCATGGACCTTTCAATGAGCCGAAGAGGGCCATCCCACCACCCCGATCCTGGTACAGCGCGACACCTCTTGTCAGTTCGTAGTGGAGCTGGTGGATGCTTTGACACTGGAGTTGGGGTTTCTCAAAGCTTTCTCTCAGACCAGAAGCTTCATCCTTGAGCTTTCTTCTCTCACCGCCTAGATCGTGAGTAACTGGCTGTAAAACTAGCTCCGCAGGAACTTAGCACTGGCTTGAGGGAGCCGAAAATCCATTTATTGTTTGGACTGACCATAAAGACCTTGTCTGTATCCAGATATCAAACCCTTAACACTCCTGTCAAGACCGCTGTGCGTTAGGTTCTGACTGCTTCAGGGTTACACTGACTTACCGCCATGTTCACCCCGATGCTCTCTCTCACCAGCACGTCTCTGAAGTCCTAACATGATCCTCCTTACCACTTGTATCCTGGCCGCTGTTCACCGCAAGATCGAATCTTTGGTTCAGGAAGCCACCCAGGCTCACCCAGAGTCAGGTCCTGGCCCCTCTAATCATCCTTTTGTTCCAGATTCTGCCTGTTCTTAGGTCCTCCAGTGAGCCCATGTTTCCAGAGGTTTGGTAAGTCTTACCACTTTCTATCCTTAGTCTTCATTCTTCGGCTCCGGCTCTCCCTATCCCGTCGAGGCCGGCTCCAGTTCCAATTCCCCTTTCGCCATACCGGCCGGCTCCAGTTCCAAATGCCCCTTCGCCATACCGGCCGGCTCCAGTTCCAAATGCCCCTTCGCCATACCGGCCGGCTCCAGTTCCATGTGGCCCTTCGTCATACCGGCCGGCTCCAGTTCCAAGTGACCTTTTGCCATACCGGCCAGCCTTCTCAAACTAATCGTGATTCTTCCAAATTGGTTGAACGCCATTTGCTTTCAAGCTGATGCAGAAGGAATCTTTTTTTAAATGTAGCTACAGCACTGTGAGTTAGATTAGCTCGCAGTGACGGAGCTACGAGATGATTGGTAAATGCCGAGCAGAGTCAACGTGCTGGGGTGTGAGGTTAGGCCATGTCCTGGATGTAGACTGGACCCGATCTGTTCAGAGACACAGACCGTGGTTACATGCATTCGAATAACTGGCTTAGTCGGACTGAAATCAAATCATCTGTTTCATGTAAACCCTGCTTCGTTCGACTATGTGCGGTCCGACTACGGTCCGATTGACACCCCTGGACTACTCGATCCGATGCGGTTGATAATCTGACCATCGCGGCATGTAGTGGTGAATTGGACTAGGAACCGAACTTTGCGTCTTTGCCCATAAGCACGCAAGCGCAACGAGTATCGCCACGAGCATCGCAACGAGTTGCAGGTTCTCAAGTGTCACACATTTCGGTCTTAACTCCCGCACTCCCGCCACACATCGTATTTCTCACGCTAAAAACAACTCTCAGCTATTTAATGTTTTAATGTGCCGCAGCGACAACATGAGCTGGCCCCGCCGCTGTCCCTGTGGAGAAAACAAGTGCTCCTCTGGAGGTCTGCTGTGACGTGTCGCTTATCAGCCAATCAAAAAAAGGAAATGGGCTACACAACAGCCAATGAGAAAAAAATCTGTTGTATCTGGGTAACATTTAATCCAGCAACCAATGAACCAATGTCTTCAAAATGTGAGCACTGGAGTTGTAATGAAAACAGCGCCACCTGTCGTATCGGAGGTGACATGTTTTCAGCGAATGATTCAAATTACTCACTGCCATGTATATTGGGATAATAGCAGATTTCCCAAAAGATAGCATAGTCCCACTGAAGCAAGATTAGAAACATACCATCATGTAAACGCACTGACTGGTAGCCAGTGAAGGGAGCGGAGGAGCGGAGTAGTGTGGGTGAATTTAGGTTGAAGACCAGTCGAGCTGCTGCATTCTGAATGAGCTGCAGAGGTCGGATGTCTTTACCTGCCAGGAGGGAGTTACAGTAGTCAATGCATGGAATGACCAGAGCCTGGACCAGAGCCTGGACCAGAGCCTGGACAAGAACCTGGACCAGAGCCTGGACCAGAGACTGGACAAGAACCTGGACCAGAGCCTGGACAAGAGCCTGGACCAGAGCCTGTGCTGCCTTCTGAGTGAAAACTCAACCCGCCTTTTGCTTATTTAAAACTTGTTTCCAGAAACCTTACATGTAGATTTTAAAAAAAAGATGGTAATATCTATAATTTGATTTTTGGGCCCGTAATCAAACGTACAAATCCTGATTTAATATCTATATTCTACTATATTTATACGTTATAAAGTATAAGTAACATTTAAATATTTGTTTAAATAAATAAAATGAATCAATTATATGCCGTGGACCAGTTCTTCGCACTTGCAGGGCGGTGGGAGGGGTCATGGGGGTTCCCTCATCCAGTATGATGTGTTCTGTGGACTTGGACCAACACATTAAACCAGCCAGCAGGAGTTAATATTCACCCAGAAATATCAGATAATAATAAAACATTTCACTGGTCAATCAATACTTTTACATTAACTACTGATAATAATACTTACATGTTTTTACTTTTGTAAGATTTTGAATGCAGTACTTTAACTGTACCTTGTACAGTGTGGTATTAGTATGTGTACTGCAGTAAAGGATCTGAAGACTACTTCCACCACCATGTAGTTCTTACTACTTTTTCTGTTGTTTATATACTTTTTCAGTTGAATAATTAATGCTTTTATTGTAAAGGCCGTTCGCAGCAGGAAGTGCTTCTGCTGTTGAAACCCGTGGAGTAACGGGGAGGAGACCCCGCAGCGAAACTAGCCTCACAATCTTTCACATGTTCATCATGGTGAGTATAACGTCAGGTGACGTCGTATGTATTCATGTAATCGGGTTTAAGTTGTATCTGGAGGACAGACGGGGGTCTATCTCCAGCTTCAGGGGGCCAGCAGGCTCCTGTTGACGGACAGGCAGGCCAGCGGGGCGCTTTGTATGACTCAGACTCATGGTGGAGGAGGGAGGTGGAGGAGGGAGGTGGAGGAGAACTTCTTCAAATCATCCTCTGACCTTTGACCTTTGACCTCACCTAGCCCCAACCCTTCACTAATTGTATCAGTTCATAGAAATATAAAGTAAGTGAACAAAGATGTGATCGCAAACAAAGCAGGTAATTAGTCTCAGAGTAAAAGTCGATAACGGAGTCAGTGATGAAGACAATGAAGAAGATGAAGATGAGTCCACAGGGCGGCCCGTTGTCCATCGAGGATGCTGCAACCTGTTGTTGATCCAGACTCTCTGAGGAGGCTCCGCCCACTTCCTGAAGTCACCGAGGACTGGGTAAAGGTCAGGAGGTCCCAGGGAGCCAATCAGCTCTCAGGAAGGAGAGAGGGAGCGAGAGCAGAGGACAGTCAGTGAAGGTGTTGATGTTGACATGTGAACCATATACTTCTATACAACCAGAGGAGTCACCCCTGGTGGTCAGGAGTGAGAATGCATTTTCAACAAATGAAGCATAGACTTATATACAACCAGAGGAGTCGGCCCCTGGTGGTCAGGAGAGAGAATGCAGCTTTAACCCATGAACCATATACTTCTATACAACCAGAGAGTCTCCCCCTGGTGGTCAGGAGAGAGAATGCAGCTCTTACACATGAAGCATATACTTCTATACAACCAGAGGAGTTCCCCCTGCTGGTCAGGAGAGAGAAAGCAGCTCTTACACATGAAGCATAGACTTCTATACAACCAGAGGAGTCACCCCCTGTTGGTCAGGAGAGAGAAAGCAGTTTCAACAAATGAAGCATAGACTTCTGTACAACCAGAGGAGTCGGACCCTGGTGGTCAGGAGAGAGAATTCAGCTTCAACACATGAAGCATGGACTTCTATACAACCAGAGAGTCTCCCCCTGGTGGTCAGGAGAGATAATGCAGCTCTTACACATGAAGTATAGACTTATATACAACCAGAGGAGTCGCCACCTGGCGGTCAGTAGTGTGAATATAGTTTTAACACACGAAGCATAGACTTCTATACAACCAGAGGAGTTGTCCCCTGGTGGTCAGGAGAGAGAATGCAGCTTTAACACATGAAGCATAGACTTCTATACAACCAGAGGAGTCGCCCCCTGGTGGTCAGTAGTGAGAATATAGTTTTAACACACGAAGCATAGACTTCTATACAACCAGAGGAGTCTCCCCCTGGTGGTCAGGAGAAAGAAAGCAGCTCTTACACATGAGGCATAGACTTCTATACAACCAGAGGAGTCTCCCCCTGCTGGTCAGGAGAGAGAAAGCAGCTCTTACACATGAAGCATAGACTTCTATAGAACCAGAGGAGTCTCCCCCTGGTGGTCAGGAGAGAGCAAGCAGCGTCAACATATGAAGCATAGACTTCTATACAACCAGAGGTCTCCCCCTGGTGGTCAGGAGAGAGAATGCAGCTCTTACACATGAAGCATAGACTTCTATACAACCAGAGGCGTCTCCCCCTGGTGGTCAGGAGAGAGAATGCAGCTCTTACACATGAAGCATAGACTTCTATACAACCAGAGGCGTCTCCCCCTTTTGGTCAGGAGAGAGAAAGCAGCTCTTACACATGAGGCATAGACTTCTATACAACCAGAGGAGCCAACAGCTTCAACCCTTGAAGCTTTGCCTCCTGACTCCTGAATCCTTTGGCAATTGACAAGCGAACCTCATAAAAGTCTTGGCTCCTCTGGAGTCAGTGTTGTCGTCTTCATGCATTGACTGAGGTAAGAACTGAGAAGACGTTCAATATCTGGTTGTAGAAACAATTGTTGTTGTACATTTAGTGTGGTGTTGAGACGTTGTTGATGAGTTGTCATGTTGCGTTGAAAGCTTTGAAGGTTTCTTGAGAGTAAACACTGAAGCTGGCGGCTGGTTGCGTGTTGACCACCGTGAGAGTTACCTGTTCCTAGTCTACAGGTGTGGCTCTAAGGTTCTGTCTGCTGGACCCAGACAGAGGAACACAGGTCCGGTTGGTCCTGAAGAGACGGCTTCTTCTCGTCACCGTTTATCTTTTCTCTCTCTTAAATGATTTCTCAGTTTAACAAGCGTAATGTGTTGTTTCAGCTTTAATAATGATTATAACACCAAACTACTGCTGAGACATTTACACTGACAGTCTTATACAGAATAGGTGTAGATAACAGGTTTTCTTGGGGGTGATTCACTTGGAGGGTCAATATTGTCATGTCTTTGAAATGCTAGTCAATATTTCCTGTGTCTCTTTCTTGGAGATGAACTCCTCTGTGAACGTGACCGTGGTTCTGGACCACCGAGACTCCTTCTCCAAAGCCGTGATCAAGAACGTGATCGTCGTGGTTCTCGGCCTCTCCATCAACTACATCAATGCGGCCCTCATTTACACCTTCCACAACCACCAGGTAATTGGTCCTTTAACTATGTGACAGCAGAAAAGGAATATGCTGGATTCATGTTTCAGTTAGTCTTTTAGATATTTAACGTTGATATGTATCAGACTATGAAATAACATGTTCAGCCGACTGTATATATTCATACCATCTATTTAATGACTAGCTGGAGGTCCTGGTTCATAACTTCTACATTAATGACCTTTGGTTATTGATATAAGGGAACATTTACTGCTTCTAAAGAAGACACGTCACTCCATTTATTTTTAAACTATAAAAACATTCAGTCATTAAAAGGAGTGGCGCTTCACTCTCTACTCAGGAGAGCTACTTCACATTAGCCGTTAACTGACAGTCACTGAGTTCCATTGTGACACTTCATTCTCTACTTTTTAATGTATTTTCTCTTCACAATGAATTGTATAATATTGATGAACGCAAATGATAAAACCTCATCCACGCAAACTAAATTAAACCTTTTAATATTTAAAGTATATTTTCCACCCTTGATTTGTGTTATAGTGAGTTGATGAATGTGGAATCGGTGTGTGCTTATGCCAAGACGTTGTCGGACACCGTAGTTTTCTCTGGCCCTCTCCCAAATTTGCAAACTGACGAATTATATAGCCGTATGTCGTCTTTCAACCGCTGGCTGTCGAAGTGGTGCCCAGCGAATAAGGTGGGCTACGTAGACAACTGGAAGACTTTCTGGGGAAAACCTGATCTGATGAGGAGGGACGGCGTCCATCCCACGTTGGAAGGAGCGCGTCTCATTTCTGAGAATATGACCACGTTGATCACCGTATCCATGACAACCCGGGGTTCAGATCAGGAACCGGGAGCAGAGTTGTAGTTTAACACCCTTCTCTGCTCTTCTTGTCAAGCAGTTACCCATCCATTACTCTAGAATAGAGACTGAAGACTGTGTCTGTCCCACGGCCACTTAAATTAAATAAATCTAAAGTAAACACAAGAGGAGTCGTACACAATAACCTTATACAAGTTAACACCATTATTTCAGCAGTGCAACAAAACAGGACTATTAAATGTGGTCTCCTAAATATTAGATCTCTGTCATCTAAAGCTGTTACTAAATGATTTAATAACAGATAATCACATTGATTTATGTTGTCTAACTGAAACCTGGCTGCGCCATGAAGAATATGTCTGCCTAAATGAGTCGACTTCTCCAAGTCATATTAATACTCACATTCCTCCAGGAGGTGGAGGAGGTGGAGTAGCAGCCATCTTTGACTCGAGCCTTTTAATAAATCTTAAACCTAAATTAAACTACGACTCATTTGAAAGCCTTGTTCTTAGTCTTTCACATCCAACCTGGAAAACATTACAGCCGATTCTATTAGTGATTCTGTACCGGCCACCCGGTCCATATTCAGAGTTTATATCAGAACATTCAGAGTTTATATCAAGTTTGGTTCTTAAAACTGATAAAGTTATTATTGTAGGAGATGTTATATTCATGTGGATGTTGATAATGATTGCCTAGGTACTGCATTCATCTCATTGTTGGACTCGATCGGCTTTCGTCAGAGAGTACAGAAACCCACTCACAGCTTTGGCCACACGCTTGATCTTGTTCTTCATATGGCGTTGACATTGAGCATCTGAAGGTCTTCCCACAGAATCCTCTTCTGTCAGACCACAACCTTATAACTTTTTAGTTTATACTACCAGAGTGTACACCGTTAGTCAAAGGTATCTACACCAGATGTCTAACTGACAGTGCTGTAGCTAAATTTAAAGAAGCGATTCCTTCTGCACTTGATTCAATAGAACAGAGGACTCCTGGTCTAACTCTAGTCCGTCCCAGATTGATCATCTTGTTGATAGTGCCACAGGCTCACTGAGAATGACACTGGACTCGATAGCCCCTCTGAAGAAGAAGACAGTGAGGAAGAGAAGGTTTGCTCCCTGGTATAACCCTCAGACCCGCACATTAAAGCAAACGTCACGAAAGCTTGAAAGCATTTGGCGTTCAACTAATCGGGAAGAATCCCGCTTAGTTTGGCGAGATAGTCTTAAAACTTATAAGAAGGCCCTCCGTAATGCCATAGCAGAATATGACTCATCAGTAATAGAGAAGAAGAAGAACAACCCTAGGTTTCTCTTTAGCTGTAGCCAGGCTGACAGAGAGTCACAGCTCTGTGGATCCCAGTATTCCAATAGACCTCAGGAGTAATGACTTTATGAACTTCTTCAATGAGAAGATTTTAACTATTAGGGACAAGATTAATAATCTCTTGCCCTTAACCAGAGATCTTTCCTCAAGTGGAATGGCTTTGGAAACCGCTGTATGTCCTGGTATATATTTAGATGGCTTTTCTCCATCAACCGTGACCAATTATCTTCAATGGTTTCTACTTCTAACACGTCTACCTGTCTCTTGGACCCTATCCTGACTAGGCTGCTTAAAGACGTGTTGCCTTTAATTGGCAGCTCTCTTTTGGATATTATTAATGTGTCTTTGTTAACAGGCCACATACCACATTCCTTCAAAGTAGCTGTAATTAAACCTCTCCTGAAGAAGACACTCTGGATCCAGAGGTGTTGGCTAACTACAGACCGATCTCTAACATCCCCTTCCTCTCTAAGATCCTTGAGAAAGTGGTCTCACATCAGTTGTGTGACTTTCTACATCAGAATAGTTTATTTGAAGAGTTTCAGTCAGGATTTAGAAAACACCACAGAGACAGCACTGGTGAAGATTACGAATGACCTCTTAATGGCAGCAGATAAAGGACTCCTCTCTGTACTGGTCTTGTTAGACCTTAGTGCTGATAGAGGACTCCTCTCTGTACTGGTCTTGTTAGACCTTAGTGCTGCATTCGACACCATTGACCATAACATCCTATTACAGAGACTGGAGCAGTCGATTGGTATTTCAGGCACCGCACTAAGTTGGTTTAAATCCTATTTATCAGATCGATCTCAGTTTGTATTTGTAAACGATGAAGCCTCAATGACCACCAACGTTAGTCACGGAGTTCCACAAGGTTCTGTGCTTGGACCAATTCTATTTACCTTATACATGCTTCCTTTGGGCAACATTATCAGGACACACTCCATAAACTTTCATTGTTATGCAGATGATACTCAACTATATCTATCGATAAAACCAGAGGAGACTAACCAACTCACTAAAGTTCAAGATGTCTTAGTGACATAAAAACATGGATGACCGGCAACTTCTTGATGGTAAACTCAGACAAAACCGAAGTAATTCTACTCGGCCCTGAGCACCTCAGAGATCAATTATCTGGTGATGTGATTTCTGTAGATGGCATTACTCTAGCATCCAACACCACTGTAAAGAACCTCTGTTCTCTTTGATGGGGACTTGTCCTTTAACTCCCACATAAAGCAAATATCAAGGACTGCATTCTTCCATCTACGTAATATTTCAAAAATCAGGCACATCTTGTCTCAAAAAGATGCAGAGAAATTGGTTCACGCGTTCGTTACTTCAAGACTGGATTACTGCAACTCCTCATTATCAGGCTGCTCTATAAGTCTCTTAGGTCAACTCCTTATTATCAGGCTGCTCTATGAGTCTCTTAGGTCAACTCTTTATTATCAGGCTGCTCTATAAGTATCTTAGGTCCCTCCAGTTGATCCAGAATGCTGCAGCTCGTATTCTCACTAAAACTAAGAACAGAGATCACATGACTCCTGCACTAGCTGCTCTGCACTGCACTGGCTCCCTGTAAAATCAAGAATAACTTTTTAAATTCTTCTCTTAACCTACAGAGCCTTAATTGGTGATGCCTTTAGTTATCAAGCTCCTCTTTTATGGAACCAGCTCCACCTTCAGTCCTGGAGGCAGACACAGTCACCACCTTCAAGAGTAGACTGAAGACTTTCCTCTTTGACAGAGCTGATAGTCAGGGCTGAGTCAGGTTCACCTGGTCCACACCTGGAGATGCTGCTAGAGGCTTATAGTTGCTGGGGACCTTTAGGATGCACTGAGCACCTCTCTCCTCTTCTCTTTCTCCTATGGATGAATCTTCATCTCTCCATCACACATGACTAACTCTGCTTCTCCCCGGAGTCCTTCTGACTTCACGTCTCATGGGGTCATGTGACCCTCTGAGACGGCATAGATCCATCTGCTGATGGACCATCCATGGTTGGGTCGTGAGTTCCTGACACCAGCTGTGCCACTGCCCTGCTGGGACTCCGCCCACTCCTCCACTTGGGAGGTCTCCAAACTCTCCATGGTGGAATATGCCTAAATATGAACTATTGATAAACTCTGTCAGATTCCTTGAAAGTATTTCAACTCTAAATCTGTCTTCTGGTCACATGACATCTATTGTTCTGTCCATCCTGGAGAGGATCCTCCTCTGTTCTCTCCTGAAGGTTTCTTCCCTTTTTTTCCCCCTGAAGGTTATTTGGGAGTTGTTTCTGGTCCGATGTGAGGTTTTGGGGCAGGGATGTCTATGTGTACAGACTGTAAAGCACTCTGAGACAAATTTGTAATTTGTGAAACTGGGCTATACAAATAAACTGAATTGAATTGAATTGAATAAACCGCTCATCACAAATAAATTGTTAACAGCTGAAATATTAGAAGTGTGTCACATTATTTTGACTCACTCACAACTTTTTAAACCTCAGATACAAAAATGTGTCCGTTCTTAAAATATAAGTCATCCTCTTTTTACGGTTGCACAATATTGAAAATGGTCTATAACGGTATGAATAATTGTGTCAGCCACTAGCGCTGTATAGGACCATATAGTGAAGTAAATATAAATGTATAGATTTTAAACAACGAGGACACGTTTTTGTTTATCAAGTCCAAAGATTCATCTCTCAATACATATCATCATGTTGTCCAACCGTACGCGATGCTAAACGTATTCATATCTAAATGATTGTCAGGACTGGAATAAACACTGAGATGTTAATGCTGTTATTCATGTTTAATGCTGTTTACTGGATAACACATCTCTACTTCCCAACCATCAGATCTTCTACACAAATCCTCGCTACATCCTTATTATCCACCTGGTGGTCAACGACATGATCCAAGTGACGCTGACCGTCCTCCTCTTCGTCATCAGCTACACCGTCTACAAAATAAACGTCTCCGTTTGCTGCATCTTCATGCTTCTCGCTCTTCTCACCACTGAAAACACCCCTCTGAACCTGGCCTGCATGGCGGCGGAGTGCTACATCGCCGTCTGCATGCCCCTTCGCCACGTCCAGATCTGCACCGTCAAGAGAACCTTGATGCTGGTTGGTTTGATCTGGAAAACCAGCCTCTTGTCGGTTCTTCCCGACCTCTTCATCACTTTGGCCACAGAGCCGCTGGACTTCTTTCATTCCAGAGTCTTCTGTCTCAGAGAAACTGTCTTCCCAAATCCCCTCCTAACCAAGAAGGGAGAGGCCACCTATATTTTGTTTCTGGTGATAGTTTGGTTGGTTATCTTTTACACTTACTTCAACATCGTGTTCACTGCAACAAAGTCTAGCGTAGATGCTAAAAAGGCCAGAAACACTATCCTCCTCCATGGGTTCCAGCTGCTGCTTTGTATGGCATCATATACAACACCCCAGTTAAAACGGCATCTGCTGATATGGTTCCCCAAGAATTATACAGACTCCCTGTTCGCATGTTACATAATTGTACAGATTTTACCACGGTCCATTAGTCCAATAATCTATGGCATGCGAGACAAGACTGTCAGGAAGTACTTGGAAAAACATCTATTGTGTAAAATGAGCCTGCGGTAAGAAACAGTTCACGTATTACAATGTGGAGGGTTTTCAGAAAAGTTCCATTTTGGTTTATAAAATTATGGAAAAACAGTTCAAACAAACGAGCTGAGTATCAAACCCTCACTTCTTCACTCCTGGTTTCCAGTCACGAGTCAGGGAGAAGCAATGTAGACATATATTAATATTTTTGAGAACCATTTATGAAGCCTTCAACATTCCAGGTGGCATCTCTGAGTAATAAAGATTGGTAAACATGGTTCCTGAGAAGATTCTGGCACTGATAGAGCGGCCAAGACCCTTCATTGTCAAACAGCGAACTCCTCGTGGACTCTGAGCTGTAAAACTAGCTCCGGAGGAACTGAGCACTGGCTTGAGTGAGCCGAAAATCCATTTATTGTTTGGACTGACCATAAAGACCTTGTCTATATCTAGAGATCAAACACTTAAAACTCCTGTCAAGACCGCTGTGCGTTGTGTTCTGACTGCTTCAGGGTTACACTGACTTACCGCCATGTTTACTCCGATGATCCATGTCTTTGTCGTCATGGCATCCCTTTAGACAAAGTCTCCGTGTCCCGTCGCCTTGCCGGCCGACTCCAGGTCCCCGTGTCCCGTCGCCTTCCCGGCCGACTTCAGGTCCCCGTGTCCCGTCGCCTTCCCGGCCGACTCCAGGTCCCCGTGTCCGGCCGACTCCAGGTGCCCGTGTCCCGTCCCGTCGTGTCCCGTCGCCTTCCCCTTCATCATCCTTAGTCTTTATCCTTAGGATCCTTAGGCCCCAGCTCTCCCTGTGCCTTCGCCGGCTGCTCCTATCCCGTCGCCTTCCCGGCCGACTCCAGGTCCCAGTGTCCCGTCGCCTTCCCGGCCGACTCCAGGTCCCAGTGTCCCGTTGCCTTCCCGGCCGACTCCAGGTCCCCGTGTCCCGTCGCCTTCCCGGCCGACTCCAGGTTCCCGTGTCCCGTCGCCTTCCCGGTCCCCGTGTCCCGTCGCCTTCCCGGCCGACTCCAGGTCCCCGTGTCCCGTCGCCTTCCCGGCCGACTCCAGGTCCCCGTGTCCCGTCGCCTTCCCGGTCCCCGTGTCCCGTCGCCTTCCCGGCCGACTCCAGGTCCCCGTGTCCCGTCGCCGTCCTGGGCAACCCCAGTTCTCAGTGTCTTGCAGCTTCCAGCTCCAGATCCCTGTTCTCCGTAGCCTGGTCTCCTGGACTGTTTCTGCTGTGTCCTGGGTACATAATGCAACTATTATGAAGTTAGAAAGTCACACAACTGATTTTCGACTATTTTCTCAAGGATCTTAGTGAGGAAGGGGAGGTTAGAGATCGGTCTGTAGTTAGCCAACACCTCTGGATCCAGAGCAGCTTCTTCAGGAGAGGTTTAATGACAGCTACTTTGAAGGAATGTGTTACCTGGCCTGTTAACAAAGACACATTGATGATATCCAAAAGAGAGCTGCCAATTAAAGGCAGAACGTCTTTAAGCAGCCTAGTCGGGATAGGGTCCAAGAGACAGGTAGACAGGGTCCTAGAGACAGGTAGACAGGGTCTAGAGACAGGTAGACGGGGTCTAGAGACAGGTAGACGGGGTCTAGAGACAGGTAGACGGGGTCTAGAGACAAGTAGCTGGGGTCTAGAGACAGGTAGACAGGGTATAAAGACAGGTAGACGTGGTCTAGAGACAGGTAGACGGGGTCTAAAGACAGGTAGACAGGGTCTAGAGACAGGTAGACGTATTAGAAGTAGAAACCATTGAAGATAATTGGTCACGGTTGATGAAGAAAAGCCATCTAAATATACACCAGGACATACAGGGGTTTCCAAAGCCATTCCACTTGAGGACAGATTGGCTCTGGTTAAGGGCAAGAGATTATTAATCTTGTCCCTCATAGTTAAAATCTTCTCATTGAAGAAGTTCATGAAGTCATTACCACAGAGTCCTATAGGAATACCTGGCTCCACAGAGCTACTACTACCACCACTACTACTCCTCCTACTCCTCCTACTCCTACTACTACTACTACTACTACTGAGGTATATAAGAATACAAGGCTCCACAGAGCTGTGAGTCTCTGTCAGCTACTGAGAAACCCGTAATCAAACGTGCCAAACCTGATTTAATATCTATATTCTACTATATTTATACGTTATAAAGTATATGTAACATTTAAATATTTGTTTAAATAAATAAAATGAATCAATAATATGCCGTGGACCAGTTCTTCGCCCTTGCAGGGCGGTGGGAGGGGTCATGGGGGTTCCCTCATCCAGTATGCTGTGTTCTGTGGACTTGGACCAAAACATTAAACCAGCCAGCAGGAGTTACAAGGAAACATACACGTGAAAGCAGCTCTAATATTCACCCAGAAATATCAGATAATAATAAAACATTTCACTGGTCAATCAATACTTTTACATTAACTACTGATAATACTTACATGTTTTTACTTTTGTAAGATTTTGAATGCAGTACTTTAACTGTACCTTGTACAGTGTGGTATTAGTATGTGTACTGCAGTAAAGGATCTGAAGACTACTTCCATCACCATGTAGTTCTTACTACTTTTTCTGTTGTTTATATACTTTTTCAGTTGAATAATTAATGCTTTTATTGTGAAGGCCGTTCGCAGCAGGAAGTGCTTCTGCTGTTGAAACCCGTGGAGTAACGGGAGGAGACCCGCAGCGAAACTAGCCTCACAATCTTTCACATGTTCATCATGGTGAGTATAACGCCAGGTGACGTCGTATGTATTCATGTAATCGGGTTTGTTGTATCTGGAGGACAGACGGGGTCTATCTCCAGCTTCAGGGGCCAGCAGGCTCCTGTTGACGGACAGGCAGGAAGCGGGGCGCTTTGTATGACTCAGACTCATGGTGGAGGAGGGAGGTGGAGGAGGGAGGTGGAGGAGAACTTCTTCAAATCATCCTCTGACCTTTGACCTTTGACCTCACCTAACCCCAACCCTTCACTAATTGTATCAGTTCATAGAAATATAAAGTAAGTGAACAAAGATGTGATCGCAAACAAAGCAGGTAATTAGTCTCAGAGTAAAAGTCGATAACCGAGTCAGTGATGAAGACGATGAAGAAGATGAAGATGAGTCCACAGGGCGGCCCGTTGTCCATCGAGGATGCTGCAACCTGTTGTTGATCCAGACTCTCTGAGGAGGCTCCGCCCACTTCCTGAAGTCACCGAGGACTGGGTAAAGGTCAGGAGGTCCCAGGGAGCCAATCAGCTCTCAGGAAGGAGAGAGGGAGCGAGAGCAGAGGACAGTCAGTGAAGGTGTTGATGTTGACATGTGAAGCATATACTTCTATACAACCAGAGGAGTTCCCCCTGCTGGTCAGGAGAGAGAAAGCAGTTTCAACAAATGAAGCATAGACTTCTGTACAACCAGAGGAGTCGGACCCTGGTGGTCAGGAGAGAGAATTCAGCTTCAACACATGAAGCATGGACTTCTATACAACCAGAGAGTCTCCCCCTGGTGGTCAGGAGAGATAATGCATCTTTAACACATGACGCATAGACTTCTATACAACCAGAGGAGTCTCCCCCTGGTGGTCAGGAGAGATAATGCAGCTCTTACACATGAAGCATATACTTCTATACAACCAGAGGAGTCTCCCCCTGCTGATCAGGAGAGAGAAAGCAGCTCTTACAAATGAAGCATAGACTTCTATACAACCAGAGGAGTCTCCCCCTGGTGGTCAGGAGAGATAATGCAGCTCTTACACATGAAGCATATACTTCTATACAACCAGAGGAGTCTCCCCCTGCTGGTCAGGAGAGAGAAAGCAGCTCTTACACATGAAGCATAGACTTCTATACAACCAGAGGAGTTGCCCCTGGTGGTCAGGAGAGAGCAAGCAGCTTCAACCCTTGAAGCATAGACTTCTATACAACCAGAGGAGTCGTCCCCTGGTGGTCAGGAGAGAGAATGCAGCTTTAACACATGAAGCATAGACTTCTATACAACCAGAGGTCTCCCCCTGGTGGTCAGGAGAGAGAAAGCAGCTCTTACACATGAAGCATAGACTTCTATACAACCAGAGGCGTCTCCCCCTTTTGGTCAGGAGAGAGAAAGCAGCTCTTACACATGAGGCATAGACTTCTATACAACCAGAGGAGCCAACAGCTTCAACCCTTGAAGCTTTGCCTCCTGACTCCTGAATCCTTTGGCAATTGACAAGCGAACCTCATAAAAGTCTCGGCTCCTCTGGAGTCAGTGTTGTCGTCTTCATGCATTGACTGAGGTAAGAACTGAGAAGACGTTCAATATCTGGTTGTAGAAACAATTGTTGTTGTACATTTAGTGTGGTGTTGAGACGTTGTTGATGAGTTGTCATGTTGCGTTGAAAGCTTTGAAGGTTTCTTGAGACTAAACACTGAAGCTGGCGGCTGGTTGCGTGTTGACCACCGTGAGAGTTACCTGTTCCTAGTCTACAGGTGTGGCTCTAAGGTTCTGTCTGCTGGACCCAGACAGAGGAACACAGGTCCGGTTGGTCCTGAAGAGACGGCTTCTTCTCGTCACTGTTTATCTTTTCTCTCTCTTAAATGATTTCTCAGTTTAACAAGCGTAATGTGTTGTTTCAGCTTTAATAATGATTATAACACCAAACTACTGCTGAGACATTTACACTGACAGTCTTATACATAATAGGTGTAGATAACAGGTTTTCTTGGGGGTGATTCACTTGGAGGGTCAATATTGTCATGTCTTTGAAATGCTAGTCAATATTTCCTGTCTCTTTCTTGGAGATGAACTCCTCTGTGAACGTGACCGTGGTTCTGGACCACCGAGACTCCTTCTCCAAAGCCGTGATCAAGAACGTGATCGCTGTGGTTCTCGGCCTCCATCAACTACATCAATGCGGCCCTCATTTACACCTTCCACAACCACCAGGTAATTGGTCCTTTAACTATGTGACAGCAGAAAAGGAATATGCTGGATTCATGTTTCAGTTAGTCTTTTAGATATTTAACGTTGATATGTATCAGACTATGAAATAACATGTTCAGCCGACTGTATATATTCATACCATCTATTTAATGACTAGCTGGAGGTCCTGGTTCATAACTACTACATTAATGACCTTTGGTTATTGATATAAGGGAACATTTACCACTTCTAAAGAAGACAAGTCACTCCATTTATGTTTAAACTACAAAAAACATTCAGTCATTAAAAGGAGTGGCGCTTCACTCTCCACTCAGGAGAGCTAGTTCACGTTAGCCGTTAACTGACAGTCATTGAGTTCCATTGTGACGCTTCATTCTCTACTTTTTAATGTATTTTCTCTTAACATTGAAATGTATAATATTGATAAATGCAAATGATAAATTCTCCCTCATGAAAACTAAATTATACCTTTTAGTATTTAAAGTATATTTGTAACTCTTGATCTGTGTTATAGTGAGTTGATAAACCGCTCATCACAAATATCTTGTTAACAGTTGAAATATTATAAGTCCGTCACATTATTTTGACCCACTCACTACTTACTGGGTCATAACTTTTTAAATCTCAAATACAAAAATAAATCGGTTCTTAAAAAGTATGTCATCCTCTATTTACAGGTGGACAATATTGAAAATGGTCTATAACGGTATGAATAATTACCTCAGCCACTAGTGCTGTATAGGACCATGTAGTGAAGTAAATATAAATGTATAGATTTTAAACAACGAGCACACGTTTTTGTTCATTAAGTCCAAAGTAGAAACAGTGTTGGTATATTTAGATTTATCTCTCAATACATATCATCATGTTGTCCAACCGTACGCGATGCTAAACGTCAGGCACGTGCACAGGTAGAGCCCTAGTGGGGCTCAAGCTCCTCCCCTTTTGCCCTGGATTGCTGGAGACACTTTTTTCATTCTTCAGTATTTAAGAATAACAGTTTCTCTCTGTCATCAAGTTCCCCCAAATGTGTTTTAATATCCGACGGGGCAATTATCTGAGTTCTTGTGAGAATTTCGCACCGACATAATCCGCGACGCTCACAAAATAAACAAACAAAAACTCACGAAATCAGTGATTTAAAAGCCTTGTCTTGCTGTTTACTGACGTTATTTATGTTTAGAGAATAGAGAGAGGAAGAGAGAAGAGAAAGAGATGAGAGGAGAGAGAGAGAAGAGAGAGTGAAGAGAGAGAAGAGAGAGAGAGAGAGAATGAATTCTTATTCCGTTCTATTTAACAGGGGCTAGTCTAGGATTTGTGTGGCCAGGCTGAAAAAAATAAATCCTAATGCCTCTCTCTGGTTCAGAGGGCCACATATGGAGGTGGCCATCTCCGGCCCGTGGGCCTTAGTTTGAGGACCACTGCTCTTGGCTGTTGTCTATCAATATTGCTCATTTTGAAAATTTGGTCAGAGGGCAACAGGATCAGAATCAGACCAGGAGGGCGATACGTGGCTGGCATGACGACCCATTAGCCAATCAGAACGCTTGTACTGTTGTTGCTCTATAATAATTCATCTTTATTCATAAAGAACTTGTAAGCTAGCGGCCTGATGCTGCAGAGGAGACGCAGGCCGAGGACGTGTTGCATCATCAGTGTAATGATGCTCATGCTTCAACTCGGTCAGAATTTTTGGGGGGCATTAGGTGCCCTTTTTTTTTGTTTGAAGACCGGCCCCCCAAAATGTCTGTGCACATGCCCGCTAAACATATTCATATCTAAATGATTTGCAGGCAGATTGTCAGGACTGGAATAAACACTGAGATGTTAATGCTGTTATTCATGTTTAATGCTGTTTACTGGATAACACATCTCTACTTCCCAACCATCAGATCTTCTACACGAATCCTCGCTACATCCTTATTATCCACCTGGTGGTCAACGACATGATCCAAGTGACGCTGACCGTCCTCCTCTTCGTTATCAGCTACACCGTCTACAAAATAAATGTCTCCATTTGCTGCTTCTTTATACTGCTTACTGTCCTTACCACTGAAAATACCCCTCTGAACCTGGCCTGCATGGCGGCGGAGTGCTACATCGCCGTCTGCATGCCCCTTCGCCACGTCCAGATCTGCACCGTCAGGAGAACCTTGATGCTGGTTGGTTTGATCTGGAAAACCAGCCTCTTGTCGGTTCTTCCCGACCTCTTCATCACTTTGGCCACAGAGCCGCTGGACTTCTTTCATTCCAGAGTCTTCTGTCTAAAAAAAACTGTCTTCCCAAATCCCCTCCTAACCAAGAAGGGAGAGGCCACCTATATTTTGTTTCTGGTGATAGTTTGGTTGGTTATCTTTTACACTTACTTAAACATCATGTTCACTGCAACAAAAGCTAGCGTAGATGCTAAAAAGGCCAGAAACACTATCCTCCTCCATGGGTTCCAGCTGCTGCTTTGTATGTTAACATATACAACACCCCAGTTAAAACGGCATCTTCTGATATGGTTTCCCAAGAATTATACAGACTCCCTGTTCGGGTGTTACATAATCGTACAGATTTTACCACGGTCCATTAGTCCAATAATCTATGGCATGCGAGACAAGACTGTCAGGAAGTACTTGGAAAAACATCTATTGTGTAAAATGAGCCTGCAGTAAGATACAGTTCACGTATTACAATATGGAGGGCTTTCATAAAAAATCAATTTTGGTTTAGGAAATAATGGAAAAAGAATTGTTCAAACAACCGATCTGAGTATCAAACCCTGACTTCTTCACTCCTGGTTTCCAGTCACGAGTCAGGGAGAAACAATGAAGACATACATTAATATTTTTGAGAACCATTTATGAAGCCTTCAACATTCCAGGTGGCATCTCTGAGTAATGAAGATCGGTAAACATGGTTCCTGAGAAGATTCTGGCACTGATAGAGCGGCCAAGACCCTTCATTGTCAAACAGCGCCCTCCTCATGGACCTTTCAATGAGCCGAAGAGGGCCATCCCACCACCCCGATCCTGGTACAGCGCGACACCTCTTGTCAGTTCGTAGTGGAGCTGGTGGATGCTTTGACACTGGAGTTGGGGTTTCTCAAAGCTTTCTCTCAGACCAGAAGCTTCATCCTTGAGCTTTCTTCTCTCACCGCCTAGATCGTGAGTTACTGGCTGTAAAACTAGCTCCATTTATTGTTTGGACTGACCATAAAGACCTTGTCTGTATCCAGATATCAAACCCTTAACACTCCTGTCAAGACCGCTGTGCGTTAGGTTCTGACTGCTTCAGGGTTACACTGACTTACCGCCATGTTCACCCCGATGCTCTCTCTCGCCAGCACGTCTCTGAAGTCCTAACATGATCCTCCTTACCACTTCTATCCTGGCCGCTGTTCACCGCGAGATCGAATCTTTGGTTCAGGAAGCCACCCAGGCTCACCCAGAGCCAGGTCCTGGCCCCTCTAATCATCCTCTTGTTCCAGATTCTGCCTGTTCTTAGGTCATCCAGTGAGCCCATGTTTCCAGAGGTTTGGTAAGTCTTACCACTTGCTATTCTTAGTCTTCATTCTTCGGCTCCGGCTCTCCCTATCCCGTCGAGGCCGGCTCCAGTTCCAATTCCCCTTTCGCCATACCGGCAGGCTCCAGTTCCAAGTGCCCCTTCGCCATACCGGCCGGCTCCAGTTCCAAGTGCCCCTTCGCTATCCCGGCAGGCTCCAGTTCCAAGTGGCCCTTAGTAATAATCGTGATTCTTCCAAATTGGTTGAACGCCATTTGCTTTCAAACTGATGCAGAAGCAATCACTTTTGTAAATGTAGCTACAGCACTGTGAGTTAGATTAGGTCACAGTGACGGAGCTACGAGATGATTGGTAGATGCCGAGCAGAGTCAAAGTGGTGGGATGTGAGGTTAGATCATGTCCTGGATGTAGACTAGACCGGATCTGTTCACAGACATTGGTAGCCAGTGAAGGGAGCGGAGGAGCGGAGTAGTGTGGGTGAATTTAGGTTGAAGACCAGTCGAGCTGCTGCATTCTGAATGAACTGCAGAGGTCGGATGGCCTTACCTGCCAGGAGGGAGTTACAGTAGTCAATGCATGGAATGTCCAGAGCCTGGATAAGAGCCTGGACCAGAACCTGGACAAGAGCCTGGACCAGAGCCTGGATCAGAACCTTGACTAGAACCTGTGCCGTCTTCTGTGTGAGAACTCAACCCGCCTTCTTCTTCTTTAAAGCGACACTATGTAACTTTTGCCCTGTAGCGCCCCCTTCAGGTATTTAACGTCTATCAGGTGTCGTAAAACCTCTGGCTCTCGAGCCATATATGGCTCTTCCGCTCGTGAGCTCACAGCCTGGACCAGAGCCTGGACCAGAGCCTGGACAAGAACCTGGACCAGAGCCTGGAAAGAGCCTGGACAAGAACCTGGACCAGAGCCTGGACAAGAGCCTGGACAAGAGCCTGGACAAGAGCCTGGACCAGAGCCTGGACAAGAACCTCGACCAGAGCCTGGACCAGAGCCTGGACAAGAACCTGGACCAGAGCCTGGACAAGAGCCTGGACAGGAACCTGGACAAGAGCCTGGACCAGAGCCTGGACAAGAGCCTGGACCAGAGCCTGGACCAGAGCCTGGACCAGAGCCTGGACAAGAGCCTGGACAAGAGCCTGGACAAGAGCCTGGACCAGAGCCTGGACAAGAGCCTCGACCAGAGCCTGGACAAGAGCCTGGACAAGAACCTGGACCAGAGCCTGGACAAGAGCCTGGACAGGAACCTGGACAAGAGCCTGGACCAAAGCCTGGACAAGAGCCTGGACCAGAGCCTGGACAAGAACCTCGACCAGAGCCTGGACCAGAGCCTGGACCAGAGCCTGGACAAGAACCTCGACCAGAGCCTGGACCAGAGCCTGGACAAGAGCCTGGACCAGCGCCTGGACAAGAACCTGGACCAGAGCCTGGACAAGAGCCTGGACCAGAGCCTGGACCAGAGCCTGGACAAGAGCCTGGGCAAGAACCTCAACCAGAGCCTGGACAAGAACCTCAACCAGAGCCTGGACCAGAGCCTGGACAAGAACCTGGACCAGAGCCTGGACAAGAACCTCGACCAGAGCCTGGATCAGAACCTTGACTAGAACCTGTGCTGTCTTCTGTGTGAGAACTCAACCCGCCTTCTGCTTCTTTAAAGCGACACTATGTAACTTTTGCCCTGTAGCGCCCCCTTCAGGTATTTAATGTGTATCAGGTGTCGTAAAACCTGTGGCTCTCCAGCCATATATGGCTCTTCCGCTCTTGAGCTCACAGCTGATCGAGGCGTGCAAGTTGAAGTACTTCCGGCTGGTCTCAACCGGAGGCACCGGGCGGCTCCCAACATCTTACATTCAGCAGTTTTCTGGCCACAGACCCCCGATGGCGGAGGTGCAAATCAACATATTAAAAGTCTTTGTAGCGGCACAATTTTTTTCAAACTGTTATTTTAAGGTCGAAAAGTTACATAGTGGGGCTTTAAAACGTATTTCCTGAAACCTTTCATGTAGATTAAACAAATCAGATAGTTATTAATATACAATGAACATACATTTGTTAATTTAACTATGAATGTTATAACATTATCAATATTGTTTAATGAGTATAGTCATTAAACTTTTTTGTTTTTGCTTGTTTGTTGTAATATCTGTAATTTGATTTTTGGGCCCGTAATCAAACATGCCAAACCTGATTTAATATCTATATTCTACTATATTTATACGTTATAAAGTATATGTACCATTTAAATATGTGTTTAAATAAATAAAATGAATCAATAATATGCCGTGGACCAGTTCTTCGCACTTGCAGGGCGGTGGGAGGGGTCATGGGGGTTCCCTCATCCAGTATGATGTGTTCTGTGGACTTGGACCAACACATTAAACCAGCCAGCAGGAGTTACAAGGAAACATACACGTGAAAGCAGCTCTAATATTCACCCAGAAATATCAGATAATAATAAAACATTTCACTGGTCAATCAATACTTTTACATTAACTACTGATAATACTTACATGTTTTTACTTTTGTAAGATTTTGAATGCAGTACTTTAACTGTACCTTGTACAGTGTTGTATTAGTACGTGTACTGCAGTAAAGGATGTGAACACTACTTCCACCACCATGTAGTTCTTACTACTTTTTCTGTTGTTTATATACTTTTTCAGTTGAATAATGTACGCTTTTATTGTGAAGGCCATTCGCAGCAGGAAGTGCTTCCGCTGTTGAAACTCGTGAATTAACGGTGAGGAGACCCCGCAGCGGAAACTAGCCTCACAATCTTTCACATGTTCATCATGGTGAGTATAACGTCAGGTGACGCAGGGCTCCAGACTAACTTTTTTACTTGGAGCACAGTGGGGCGCACACTATAAATCGATATCCATCAGCACCCCCCCCCTTTTTTTGGTGCCGATCACCGATCACTGAAATCAGTATCTGCCGATCACCGATAATTTCCAATCACCGATCACGGTGTCGATTGAAGCATTCTATTTATTGTGTAGCATTATTGCCTCTTCACTATGAGCAAATACATACATAAAGCACCTCAAACATTAAATAAATTACAGATGTCTTTAAAAATGTAGGGGTACAGGACTTGTTTTAACATACAAACCCTTTTTTATAAACTCTTCCTTTGTACAGTAAAAATGTTTTAATGTTAGCATAATTTAAGCTAAATCTCAGAAACGATCTATAAAGATACAAAATCAGTTCATTGTTAACTTGTATATGTTAATGAACGATTTGTCGACATCTTATTTTGAAAAACGGATGTTGTTTCAAGTGGTTCTTTCCGCTAACTTTGCAAAAACCTGATGTTTTGTCACGTAAATCCTTCCGCTAACTTTATCGAACCCCTCCGCGCTCCCGGTGCAATGCGTTCACCGTGAACATCAGCGCGGCTAACGTTGGCGCTGCGGCACATTAAAACATTAAATAGCCGAGTTTTTTTCAGCGTGATAAATACGATGTGTGTGAGTTAAGACCGAATTGCGTGAGTCTCACCTCAATGCCCTGGAGGCTCGGAGCTGCATCTCATCGCACAGGTCGGCACACTTCATGTTCCATACGGCGTTGTGTCTGATCAGCGCGCCGTGTTTTAATCGTGTCGTGCCAGTCTTATCAGCACATGTCGTGTTCATGTTGTGGGATCGACAGCAGACTGTACGGTTCATTGAACGGGTCTCCCTGAAACACCTGAGCCAGGTGAACTCAGCAGCCACAATGTCCTGCCTTTTTTCGCCACAACCGTTTCCTCACAACCTGAGTGGGACTCATTCTGGGGATTTGTCTTCTCCATATCGTGAGGTTTAGGAAGAAAGTACGAACTGACAGTCGCTTCCCATGGTCCATTGTTTACAGAGACGCCGCTATTAGACTCTTTGGATTCGCGCGATAACCCCCAAGACCCGCCTCCTCTCACACATCAGCCTATAGCCGTGCCCCCCCCCCCAAGACCCGCCTCCTCTCACACATCAGCCTATAGCCGTGCCCCCCCCCCAAGACCCGCCTCCTCTCACACATCAGCCTATAGCCGTGCCCCCCCCCAAGACCCGCCTCCTCTCACCCATCAGCCTATAGCCGTGCCCCCCCCAAGACCCGCCTCCTCTCACACATCAGCCTATAGCCGTGCCCCCCCCCCCAAGACCCGCCTCTTCTCACACATCAGCCTATAGCCGTGCTCCCCCCCCCCGCTCTCACACACAGGCCAGCCGCCTTCTTCTTCTTCTGTTTTCGTCTCCTTTCTTCTTCTTCTGGAGTTAATGTCGGTTAGCAAACCAGTCATTCAGGCATTACCATTAACTATAGTGGGCTGAAGTATAGAACAAGTGTGTCAGCAACAAAAATATGTAATAAAAAAAAATCTGCTAATTTACTGGTCGCGCATGCGCGAGTTGATGAAAAAATTACTCGCATTGCGTCTAATTTTAGGCGCAAAATGCGACCATTTGGTCGCAGTCTGGAGCCCTGTGACGTCGTATGTATTAATGTAATCGGGTTTAAGTTGTAGTTCATCGATATGTTTTACTGAGTCATCTTCTGGTTTAATAACTAACTTCCCGGTCCCGTGACCAGACGAGCAGCGGCTCTGATTCACGGTGGTTTAGCCTAAGCTAGCTCTGGATAACGGTTAAGGTGAACCAACATGGAGGACCTGGACCTGGCTCCTTCCCCCAACGGCTCAGGGCCGGCGGACACGGAGCGGTACTTTGGTCCGTCTTCTCCTCCTTTAAGTGGCTTTCTGTGTGTTTGTGATACCCATACATATTTCACAAATAAATATATATCTTTATTAAAAATATATTGTTTAAGTGCGCCACTTTTTAAAAATGAGATGCAGCGTCTCGAGAGGGGGGCGTGGCCACCGCGTCTGACGCAGCTTTGAGATAGAAAAACCGTTAGTCACGTGATTAAACGTTCATGAATAATTATGATTTCTTTATAAAAAGAGCCTCTACTATGCTTTATAATCATTTCATATATAATATATATCATAAATGTGTGTGTGTATATATACATGGGGCGCACCGCTCAAGTCTGCAGGGGCCCAGCAGAGGGCGCCAACGGGGAAAACCAATACATTTGAAAAGAGAACAAAAAGTATAATCCATGATATATTATATTATTACATGGTTCGTACGGTCATGGAAAACCTGGAAACGGCATGGAATTTTAAAATGGTAATTTCCAGCCCTAGAAAAGTCATGGAAAAACTTAAATCATAAAAGTTTTGGAAAAGTCATGGAAATGTGTTGTATTCACATGTTCATTTACTCCGAGTTTGAAATAATTAATATGTTTTTTAAAGAAAGACGCTCAAAATATAAGCCGGCGTACGCTCTCAATAGGCACAATTTCCCTCAAAAATTTATGTTTATACCGAGATTTTAGTTTGGTCGTGGAAATTTGGTTTAAAATCATGGAAAAGTCATGGAAATCCATTGGTCAAAATGTGTAAGAACCCTGTTATTACTATATATATATATATAAAAATTGTCACAACAGAAACACTCCAGTGATGGCCAGTGATGGCAAGTGGAATCATTAACACTGTTACATATGTATATATATATAGATGTGTATGTATACACATGTATTATATGTATAATATTCTATGTATATATATATTATATGTATGTATATATATATATATATATATATATATTTATATACACATACATATATTATATGCGTGTGTGTACTTTGTCTTGGAGCTGGATCCTGCTCCTCGGATGTTAACACGGCCTTGTTTCCAGCGTGAATGCATCTCCATCCACGTGGGTCAGGCCGGTGTCCAGATTGGCAATGCATGCTGGGAGCTCTACTGCCTGGAGCACACCATCGAGCCCGATGGACAGAAGTCCAACGACAAGACCATCGCCGGGGGAGACGACTCCTTCAACACCTTCTTCAGTGAGACCGGAGCTGGGAAGCACGTCCCCAGAGCCGTGTTCCTGGACCTGGAGCCCACCGTCATCGGTACGGCCTCATGGGGGGATTTATATATACGCTACATATTCATCAACAACAAAATATAGATATTAAAAATATATAAAAAAAAAATATATGAAATATATATACATGTATCAATAAAATATATTTAA
>CM070109.1:372614-401139 GCA_036178185.1 Liparis tanakae | reverse complement strand
GTCTGAAATTAACTGAAATATGTTTTTTTTTAAAGTTGGACATAGCTTAAAATAGCTGCCAACATCTTAAATAGGCTGAACATAGCTTAAACATCTGAACATATGGATTTTTTTTCTACAAAAGCATTTGTTAAACCTTGTCAAATAAAACATGATCAAATCACCAAAATAGTAGAATCAATAGAGAGGAAAGATTGAGCCGAACGCGCCGATAGGTGTTTTATTTTTGTGGGTTAAATGAGACCTGAAAACTCTAATATTGGTTCTCTTCTAATATCTCTCCATATATAGACACACGCGCGCACGCTGCCACACGCACGCACAAACCGTTGGTCTGTGTGTCTTGCAATGTACGATAGACAAGAGCCTGTGTGTGTGTGTATGTGTGTGTGTGTGTGCGTGTGTGTGTGTGTGAGAGATCCGCCACTGATTAGCCTAATGTGAAGCACCTGTGTGACAGAGACAGACAGCTCTGAATCTGATGAAAGCAACCTGTCAGAACATTTGGATTTTAAAGAGAACCATAACTCTCACCCTAAAAACGTCCACATTATGAGAAGCTCAAGGCTTGTCTGAACGTGTACATCTCCTTAAATATGTTTTAGGTTAAGAAATGAGAGTATAGTCGCAGTTTAGAAAATGCTCCTGTTTGCTTCAAAAGAGTTGAAAGGCGCTCAGAATTACAATGGAGATGACTGAGCAGAAAAGTGGACTTCTCCCTCTTTATGGCTTCTCTAGAAACATCTGGGAAACTGTTGGATTCCACAATCACGTGTCTACGACAAGCACAAGATTCCCTACTACTTTATCAACAAAATATGTCTAGAGTAAGAATTGTGGCCGTAGTGCCGATATACAAATCTTTTTTCCGCAAGATTCTAAAGCAGCGCTGCACTCTAGCGATGACATCACAGCTCTAGACCTCCCCACACACACCCATTGTAAACGTCAGGAGGAGCGGAAAAACACAAACTAAAATAATAACAATTAAATAACTATACAAGAAATGAAAGGAAGATGAGTTATAAAGTTATAGCTAACACTTTTGTCAACATTTTAAAGGTGGAATTGTGTCTTTAGCTGAATGTATGCCGATATAGTAAGCTTTTAAAGTTGAACAAGTTGAAGCGGATTTGAAGATTTCTCTCATTGGATCCCATTCATTATTTATTCCATAAAAAAAATAATAATTTGAAAATTTGAAAAGATAAATATTTGAAAATATAGAGTAATAGCTGAAGGCTATGTGAACATAGGAAACATTTAATATATGAATTTGCTGAGAATATGAAGATACTGTAAGCTTTTTAAAGTTGAAGATTTTCTCCATAGGAACTGATAACCATAAAAGTATTTAAATATATAGGAATTTGAAACATTTGAAATATGAAAAGTAATGCCCCTCTATTCCTGAAGAAGCTGATTTTTTAAATATTTAAATGGTTCAAATAGCTGAATATATGAAGGACTAGAAGAGGGACAAAAAATGTACGGAATAAATAGAAAAATAATAAGTTTATTAAAGAAGACAAGAACAATAGTTGGAATGCTTCAGCATTCCAACTAATAAAGACAGATCAATAACCACACAGGAACTTTATTGGCACATTAACTCTGAACAAGTGAAGGAATAAAAACCTTCAATGTGGGAAAACATTGATCAAATAAACTCGCTCTCCTTCCTGTCTGCTCAGCAGACTAAAGCTCCTCCTCCCCCTCCTCCTGCTCCTCCTTCTCCTCCTCCTCCTCCTCCTCCTCCTTGGAATCGATGTCCAGGTTGCGGCGGCAGATGTCGTAGAGGGCCTCGTTGTCCCCCATGAAGGCGCAGTCCGAGTGCTCCAGGGTGGCGTGCGTGGTCAGGATGGCGTTGTACGGCTCCACCACCGCCGTGGACACCTGCGGCGCCGGGTAGATGGCGAGCTCCAGCTTGGACTTCTTGCCGTAGTCCACCGACAGCCGCTCCAGCAGCAGGGAGCTGTGGAACACCAGGAAGCCCTGCAGACCCGTGCACTGGTCGGACTGGGGACACAGAAGCAGGCCACGCCCACAGGAAGTCAAACGTTCAGCAGGAAACGCCTTCACCAGAGTTACCGGAGCCTCAGAGCTCAGAGCGGCTGCTCCTCTACGTGTCTGAGCAGCGGGACCACGGGGATGTTTGGTGCCCTCCCATCATGCACCAGGGTCCCGGGGACAGAAGTCCTCCTCGCCAGTTTGCGGATCCGGTCCAGCACCAGGTCGATGACCTCTTTGCCGACGGGCGTAGTTGTTGGCCCGTCCTCCTTCCCGGTGATCAGCTGCAGTACGCACCTCGTCTGAGGAGGCGGGACACCAGAATGAGTCCATGTTCTGGTCTCATTCATTTGATGGATATATTCATTTTGTACATATATTTTCATAATATTAATATATATTTTATATATATATATATATATATATATATATATGTAAAGTTTTTTATATATAATATTTTATATATATATATATATATATTCTTTTTTATAAATATTTTTTCCATTGATAAATGTATATATGGATTATTTTTTAAATATATTTTTATAATATGTATACATGTTTTTCATATATATATATGTATAACAAATAATTATATTTGATATGTATATATCTTTTGATTGATACATGTATACATCTTTGTTTTAATATATATATTTTTTTATAAATATTTTTATATACATGTATTTTTCTTTTGAATGATACATGTATATATATATATATATATATATATATTTCATATATTACATTACATTACATTACATTACATGACATGTCATTTAGCAGACGCTTTTATCCAAAGCGACTCACAATAAGTGCATTTCAACCTAGAGTACAAACTAAGAACAACAAGAATACAGAAAGTAACATTTCCTCATCATAGTCAAACTACTAAAGTACCACAATAAGAGCCATTCAAGTGCTACCAAAGTGCAAGTCTGTGATTAATCCAGATATAGTCTAAAGGTGCGTTTTCAGTTTCCGGTGAAGATGTAGAGACTTCCTGCTGTCCTGGTGTCAGTGGGGAGCTGGCTCCACCAATCAGGAGCCAGGACACAGACAGTCTAGATTTCGAGTGATTAGCTCGAGGTGACGGAGTCACAAGTCGGTTGGCTGTTGCCGAGCGGAGCGAACGTAAAAAAATATTAATTTTTTAAAATATATTTTATTGATACATGTATATATATTTCATATATTTATTTATTTTAATATATTTATTATATATATATATTTCATATATATATTTTATTTAATATATTTGTTATATATTTTATTGATACATGTATATATATATTTCATATACATACCTGCAAACTCAGCGGAGCAGCGCGTGAGACAGCGTGACACGGAGCGGAGCAGCGCTGCGCTCTGATCCCGGGCTCTTTTAATGAAGTATCGATACTAACAATATGCTAAATCACATCGCTCTTAATACGGGTCCTTTGTTAGCATCGCTACGCCGTGCAGCGTGACAGCAGCAGATGTAGCGGCTAACATTCAAGCTAACCTAAACCACCAAACGCTGAAGACATCTAAACGCTGATTGGCCGAGACGTGACACGTCCCATCAAAGATGTTTTATTGCGAAGAGCATCACTCCACATTTTCTCCGCATTTCACTGCAATCTCAACAGTAGCGGGCCAGGTGACCCCCCCCCCTACCCCAAAACAAAAACTCTTCGGATCTCCACGATTCACGTGGACGACCCATTTTGACTTCAAAACGGTGAATTTCACCGAAAGGTGACAAGTTTGCAGGTCTGCATATATTCTTTTTAAAATATATTTTATTGATACATGTATATATATTTATTTGTTTTAATATATTTTTTATATATATATATATATATATACACTTTGTTTGATTGATATATATATATATATATATATTTCATACATTTATTTTTTAAATATATTTTAAATATATTTTATTGATACATGTATATATATATTTCATATATTTTTTTTTAAATATATTTTTTATATATTTTATTGATACATGTATATATATATTTCATATATAATTTTTTTTTATATATATATTTTATTGATACATGATACATTTTTAAATATATTTTTAATATCTATATTTTGTTGTTGATGAATATGTAGCGTATATATAAATCCCCCCATGAGGCCGTACCGATGACGGTGGGCTCCAGGTCCAGGAACACGGCTCTGGGGACGTGCTTCCCAGCTCCGGTCTCACTGAAGAAGGTGTTGAAGGAGTCGTCTCCCCCGGCGATGGTCTTGTCGTTGGACTTCTGTCCATCGGGCTCGATGGTGTGCTCCAGGCAGTAGAGCTCCCAGCATGCATTGCCAATCTGGACACCGGCCTGACCCACGTGGATGGAGATGCATTCACGCTGGAAACAAGGCCGTGTTAACATCCGAGGAGCAGGATCCAGCTCCAAGACAAAGTACACACACGCATATAATATATGTATGTGTATATAAATATATATATATATATATATATACATACATATAATATATATATACATAGAATATTATACATATAATACATGTGTATACATACACATCTATATATATATACATATGTAACAGTGTTAATGATTCCACTTGCCATCACTGGCCATTGTTTGAGTGTTGCTGTTGTGACAATTTATATATATATATATATATATATATATATATATATATATATATATATATATATATATATATATATATATATATATATATATAATAACATATATAGTATATAGTAATAACAGGGTTCTTACACATTTTGACCAATGGATTTCCATGACTTTTCCATGATTTTAAACCAAATTTCCACGACCAAACTAAAATCTCGGTATAAACATACATTTTTGAGGGAAATTGTGCCTATTGAGAGCGTACGCCGGCTTATATTTTGAGCGTCTTTCTTTAAAAAACATATTAATTATTTCAAACTCGGAGTAAATGAACATGTGAATACAACACATTTCCATGACTTTTCCAAAACTTTTATGATTTAAGTTTTTCCATGACTTTTCCAGGCCTGGAAATGACCATTTTAAAATTCCATGCCTTTTCCAGGTTTTCCATGACCGTACGAACCATGTAATAATATAATATATATAATGGATTATACTTTTTGTTCTCTTTTCAAATGTATTGGTTTCCCTCTGCTGGGCCCCTGCAGACTTGAGCGGTGCGCCCGTTAGTTCTTCAGTGTGTTGTTGTTGTCGCCGTTCCTGTCGCGTGTAGTTGGGCCGTGAGACGCTAACGTGTATCTGTTGAACTAGCAGGCTACGAGCAGCCGAACCAATACACGGCCGGTTGAAGCCAAACCAAGACTGACTACGTGGAAAATACACAACGCACGCAAGAGTACACAACTGCTACACACACACATGTATATACACGCACACACATTTATGATATAATATATATATATATATATGAAATGATTATAACGCATAGCAGAGGCTCTTTTTATAAAGACATCATAATTATTCATGAACGTTTAATCACGTGACTAACGGTTTTTCTATTTCAAAGCTGCGTCAGACGCGGTGGCCACGCCCCCCTCCCGAGACGCTGCATCTCATTTTTAAAAAGTGGCGCACTTAAACAATATATTTTTAATAAAGATATATATTTATTTGTGAAATATGTATGGGTATCACAAACACACAGAAAGCCACTTAAAGGAGGAGAAGACGGACCAAAGTACCGCTCCGTGTCCGCCGGCCCTGAGCCGTTGGGGGAAGGAGCCAGGTCCAGGTCCTCCATGTTGGTTCACCTTAACCGTTATCCAGAGCTAGCTTAGGCTAAACCACCATGAATCAGAGCCGCTGCTCGTCTGGTCACGGGACCGGGAAGTTAGTTATTAAACCAGAAGATGACTCAGTAAAACATATCGATGAACTACAACTTAAACCCGATTACATTAATACATATGACGTCACCTGACGTTATACTCACCATGATGAACATGTGAAAGATTGTGAGGCTAGTTTCCGCTGCGGGGTCTCCTCACCGTTAATCCACGGGTTTCAACAGCAGAAGCACTTCCTGCTGCGAACGGCCTTCACGATAAAAGCGTAAATTATTCAAATGAAAAAGTATATAAACAACAGAAAAAGTAGTAACTGCAGTACACGTACTAATACGTAATATGTAAGATTGTAGCCGACCCCTCCCACCCGGGTCACGACCTCTTCCAGGTCCTTCCCTCCGGCAGGAGGTTGCGGTCCATCAGGACCAAAACCTCACGCCACGGCTCCAGCTTCTTCCCTGCTGCCGTTGGCCTGTTCAACAAGGCCCGCCTCATCCCGCCCCCACACCTCACGCCGGTGTTACGTTAACACGCACCACATGGCACACCGTTTATATTATAGCACATGCACTTTTGCACATTCACTTTTTCACACTAATTTTTGCAATCCTGCCCTATTTTTGTTTGTACATATTGTGATTATATTTTATATTCTACTTATTTTACTTACTGTCCAATATCTTTTGTGTTTGTGTTTTTATGTCATGTTCTGTAAGCACCTTACACCAAAGAAAATTCCAGGTAGGTGTAAACCTACTTGGCAATAAACCACATTCTGATTCTGATTCTGATTCTGATTCTGATTCTGAATACCACACTGTACAAGGTACAGTTAAAGTACTGCATTCAAAACCGTACAAAAGTAAAAACATGTAAGTATTATTATCAGTAGTTAATGATGATTGACCAGTGAAATGAATCTTCATCTCTCCATCACACATGACTAACTCTGCTTTCTCCCCAGAGTCCTTCTGACTTCTCGTCTCATGAGACGGCATAGATCCCATCTGCTGATGGACCATCGATGGTTGGGTCCTGAGTTCCTGCCACCAGCTGTGCTGCTGCCCTGCTGGGACTCCGCCCACTGTAGAGACTCCGCCCACTGTAGAGACTCCGCCCATTCCTCCTCTCTGCCTCCATCTCCTGATGGATGGTGGAGGTCTCCAAACTCTCCATGGTGGAATATGCCTAAATATGAACTATTGATAAACTCTGTCAGATTCCTTGAATGTATTTTAACTCTAAATATGTCCTTCTGGTCACATGACATCTATTGTTCTGTCCACCTGGAGAGGATCCTCCTCTGTTCTCTCCTGAAGGGTTCTTCCCCTTTTTCCCCCTGAATGGTTATTTGGGAGTTTTTCCTGATCCAATGTAAGGTCAAAGGTCAAAGGTCAAAGGTCAGGGATGTCTATGTGTACAGACTGTACAGCACTCTGAGACAAATTTGTAATTTGTGAAACTGGGCTATACAAATAAACTGAACTGAATTGAATTGAAATGTAAAATATTTTATATTAATTTTATTCTGATGTTATCTCACAGGTGTTATATAATATCTAGAATATATATTTTATTATATAAACATTTTCATAAATCACAGGTTTGTTGATCTTTTTGCCAATTTCAGGTTTTTAATATTAAATAATTCAACAGATAAAATAATTATTTAAAGATTTTTTATTTTAATTTTATTCCTCATATAATAATAATGTATACTTTATTGTATACTTTATTGATCCCACAATGTATGATAAGAACATTTTCTTCTATCAGCCCTTTTTTATAAACATATACATTAATTAATTCACATCCATTCCGTATCTTATGAGCTATGTTAATACCAGGGCGGCTTGTCCATAAGGGCGATTGGGGCGACGCACTGCCTAGGGGAAAAGAAAAAAGAAAAAAGAAAAAGTCGCATTCTCCCACTAGACGTCTGATCTGCCTCTGTGTGTCATCGTCCAATCAGGTAACAGTCATTCAGTCAGCCTAAAGTCCTGCTTCAAGTGGCCCCGCCCCTTCTTGGGCGACTTTGGGCGAAATGAAAATCGCCCCAGACCTCTCCCATTGACTCCAATGTTAAACCCGTTTTTTGCACAAAACGGAGCTCTTAATGCATTCTCTATGGGGTCCGGGAGGGCTCGCCCCGCCTGGTCTTGTCATAATTAATCGACGTCAAAGCGTCAAAGCGTATCAGCGCGTCATACAGCTGCGACAGAGGCGTATTCAGTGGAGATGGCCGGTGCTCAGGGCGACAGCAGCGATTCAATTCTTTCTTTGAAAGAGATCCTTCCGGTCGGCGTAACAATGACGACACATCGGGAACAAGACAATCAGGACCTCCTAGAGCAGCGGTCGGTCGCCAACCCGTCGATCCTCGGAGACGTTCCCTGTCGCTCTCCAAAATAAAATGAAAATAAAATCAGAAACACATTGTTCCTCATTCTCGAACATTTTCTAAAGTTCTTCTGAAACGTTTTCTTCCTGACTGGAAGATCGACGTGAGAAAAGATCTCCGTCTGATTCTAATGAACGCCTGAAAACGGTTCTCTGACAGCCGTGTTGTCAGCTGTGCTCCCCGAGAGAGGAGAACTAGGACTACAGGTGAGGCGTGCCCCTCTAGTGGGGGGCAGTGGTACTACAGGTGAGGCGCAGGGGAAATGCAGAAAGACCTTTATTAATAACTTCACACATTACACACGGTGACACGGCCAAAGTACACCGACATAAAACTAAGTCATGAATAAATACATGTTGAAATGCTTGTACCTTCTTGTAAATGTTTACGTTACGGCATTAACAGGTTACGCCTGCGCATGCGCGACAGCTGAGATCCTTGGCGACTTGCCAGGTTTTACCTCCGTGAGTTCGGCTATTCTGTTGTTGTCCTTTAAAACAAAAGCTCAACATTGAGCTTTTTTTTCTTGTCTGTTGGAGCAATCTGGTTCACTTGAAAGTGATTGCAATTGTATTTATTCCATTATTTGAAAAAGCACAGATGCAGGAGTCACAAATGGTGATTCTCATATTTATTATTATTATAATTATTTAAATCTTGTTGAAAAAATCACCAAATCAAAGACCAGGAGCTGGATTACTGACAGCAGCTCACTGACAGCTCAGACTGTCTGTCTGCTTATGAACTGACTACAAGCTCACAGACAGAGTTCAGTCACAGCGTCACACTGACTGGAGTCACGTGACCTGATGGCCTTGTGACGAAGCTACACACAGACAGCCGTCAAGTTCTGTGGTTTTGGGAGGGTTAATCCCTATCAAAAAAATTGCCCCCCCTGAGAATTTTTACATGTATATTATTATACCCTAAATAGATACTTACTGTGTAATGTAGTGTATACTTTATATATCTAATGTGCTGATCAATACACATGCATTTAATTAATATAGATATATTAATATTGATTAATATTCCCCTCCCCCTCAGAGGTGACTCCTCAGACACCAGGAGAACCACGGGCGCTACTGCGCATGCTCAGTACCCCTCACGCTCCAGCAGCCTCGTCTCTCCGGTCCTCGCCGCCCGCAGAACGGCCTGACGCCCGGTCACCGGACAGGTAGGACCGCGGGGGGGGGGGGGCGATGCCCGGTAACCGAACCCGGCCCCGGTGGTTCCCGCCGGCCGAGCAGCCGGTTCATCGAGGAGCTGCGTAACCGGGCCGGTCGGCGCGTCTCTCCCGGTTGATATTACAATCGCGCACGCGCACGGTCACGCTGACAGAGGGAGGGTAGCGGTCCCACGCGCGCACGCGGACAGACAGCGGGTCGCGCGCAGGTTGTTGTGTTTGCGCATCACAAGGTCACCGGGACCGGGGCTCCGCTGCGGGCCGCGGGCCCCGACGGGCCGCTGCACGGGGGCCCGCGGCCCGCAGGCTCGACGAGTTACCGGGGGAACGGCCGGTTAACGGGGAGAAGAGGGAGAGCCGTGAGAGGGAGTCGGGACTGCGCATGCGCCAGGTCCACGCCCCGATCTCAGAGGTGTGACTGACCGATGTTCACCTGTCAGTCACGTGACCACAGGAATGCGTTTGAATGGAACTTTATGAAGGAGTTGAGATTACAACGGAACAATCAAATGAAAAGATTTACAAACATGTCAAATAAATGATGATGACGCCTTAAGAACTAAATAAAGAAGAATGCTAAATATAAATGTTGTTAACCACTGAAGCATTGAAGCTGCACGCTGCAGCAAAGTGAAGATATACCAATGTAACCTGTCAGGACCTTCATCCGCGAGGAAGAGGAGCGGCGGCCGGTGGAGGCATGCGCTCGGCCAGATGGCGTCCTCCTTCAAAGGCGTGGAGCTCCGGGAGCTGAGAGGGGGCGGAGCCTCAGTGGGCTGCGCCGCCCACGGCTTTGAGAACGCCTCGTACCAGCAGGACGAGCAGCACGACCTCGGCCCGCCGGAGGCTCCGCCCCCAACCTCCGGCGCCAGCAAGGTAACGCCTTCTTTTCGTCTCCGGTGTCCCGGGAACGCCACGGTTACGTAAACGTTCTTCTGTGTCCTCGATGTCTCAGGGAGAGCAGCAGCAGGGGCTCCATCCTCGATACGATGAGGAGGAAGGAGGAGGAGGAGGAGGAGGAGGAGGCCTGGAGGAGGCACAGGACTTCCCTGAGCTCCGCCCGGCCGCCGGCCGCTCCGCGGACTACGGCCTGGTGTCGGCGCTGGTGTTCCTGGTGAGCGGCGTGGCGCTGGTGGGCGTGGCCTACGCCGTCCCGCGGGAGGCCGGCTTGGCGCCCGACTCGGTGCCGGCGCGGCAGATGGAGCGCCTGGAGCGTCTTTACGCGCGGCGCGGCGCCCACCTGGACCGCTGCATCATCGCGGGCCTCGGCCTGCTGACGCTGGGCGGCGCCGTGCTGTCGGCGCTGCTCACGGCCGCCGTCTGCCGGGGGGAGGGGCCACGGCGCCACGCCGCCTTCAGGCCCAGGAGGACGTACGGCTCCGTGCACCTGAGGATGAAGCAGCTGGCCACCGGAGAGGAGGAGGGGGGAGGAGGAGGAGGAGGAGGAGGAGGAGGCGGAGGCGGCGATGACGGGGGGGAGGATGTCTTGGTGGAGCGGGTCGTGCTGCCAGGTCCAAAAGGGGACGCCAAATCAGAACCGGGACCCAGCAGGATCCCCTCTGCTCCTCCTGCTGCTGCGTCTCCTCGCTCCTCCTTGGCTGCTCCTCAACGAGTCTACTGACTCGTGTCCCGCCGCCTCCTCTGGAGGGAGATCCAACATGGGGACGCAAAACGGTGCCGAGAGCAGCGTCCACCGCCGCTAACGGGGCGAGACGCTAACGGGGCGAGACGCTAACGGGACGAGATGCTAACGAGACGCTAACGGGCGAGACGCTAACGGGGCGAGACGCTAACGGGGCGAGACGCTAACGGGGCGAGACGCTAACGGGACGAGATGCTAACGAGACGCTAACGGGACGAGACGCTAACGGGACGAGACGCTAACGGGGCGAGACGCTAACGGGACGAGATGCTAACTAGACGCTAACGGGACGAGACGCTAACGGGACGAGACGCTAACGGGACGAGACGCTAACGGGACGAGACGCTAACGGGACGTCTGTCCCC
This sequence comes from Liparis tanakae, assembly GCA_036178185.1. Classification (NCBI taxonomy): domain Eukaryota; kingdom Metazoa; phylum Chordata; class Actinopteri; order Perciformes; family Liparidae; genus Liparis; species Liparis tanakae. Next base: position 389,742 of record CM070109.1, on the reverse strand, counting down.
ATAAAGGACGCATTGAAGCACATCGGTTCATATTATTCAGAGTTTCACATAAGAAGCACACGATGGCCCTGAAGGTCAGAGGTCACTGAAGGTCACTGAAGGTCACTGAAGGTCAGAGGTCACTTATTCATCCCCATGAATAATACCTGAGGTGAAGGTGAATCAGAGCCACTTTGTCCCCTTATTTTATTGTATTATTATTATTCATAATATGTTCATATAGTATCATAATCTTATGATTTATCTCTAACTTTAAAAAGTATATACATTCAAAATAATATAATAATAATGTTGTTCTAATGATATTGATCTGAATATCCAGTTAACAAACTAAACATTAGAGTTTAGACTTGGTGACTCGACCTGACCGTCGTTCAGCTGCGCCTCACGCTACATCAGCACATTGTCACGTTTTAACACTAGCTGCCATGCTATGTGCTACACGCTATGTGCTACACGCTATGTGCTACATGCTAGGTGCTACATGCTAAGTGCTACGTGCTAGGTGCTACATGCTCAGTCGGGTGAATCCATGAACTGAAGCGGTTCTGAACGACTCGCCGTGTAGTTAATGTATAATAAGTAAAGTTATTAATGTCTGAACGCCTTAATGAGTAAACATTATGACTCAGTATTATGGTCTGTATGGTGAGCCACGGCTAACACAACACACAGAAATCTATTATTATATATGGATATATATATATACAATTTATATACATATGGATATATCCATATATATATATACATGTATATAATATATATATGAATATATACATATATATAATATATATGTATATATCATATATGTATATATACATGTATATATATTATGTATAAACCTGGAGACTCGAACTCAAGCGGCTCGTCGATCGTTATTCTGATAGACAACACACACGTACACACAAATACACACGTACACACACCTACACACAAATACACACGTACACACACACAGTAGCATTGACTCAGACTCAGTGAATGTACATGTTGTTGGGGGGGGGTGGGGGGCGTTTCGCAATATCACAATTTCTGTCGGTCACATGGTGCAAACGGTCGCCTTGGAAACACTGTTGTACAAACATGTCTGCTCTTTTTTAATCGTATTATTCCGTCTCGTGTGAATTTCAGAATAAAGCGATATTTCACTGAGGCTGAGGACACTGTCGCTTTAAGAGACGAAGGGAAACGTAAACATTGACGTTCAGAGGGAAGATTTGAGTCCCCAGAACAAGTTTAGAGTGTTTTTGTGACGTGAATGTTTTTGCAATGAATATCTGACAATGAAGGTAACATTTAGCACATAAATACAGCACTTAAAGGGAAGGGGCGTGTCACTGCATTAAGGGGCGTGCCCCTGCATTAAAGGGGCTTTACGGTGTTTATAGGTCAGGACATGTGAATTATGCTCTGTAGATATTTGATGTACAATGTTTCTGGACAAAAGAGTGACGGATCCCTCTGAAGCTGACGAGTTGCGTCATTATCAATATTCACACATTGAACTATTTATTGTTCTGTTTGTTGTTGTTGTTTTTCCTCTCATGTTGTCGTCGCCAAGAAATAAAAATCTTTTATAAACCTGTTTTCCTCTGTACATTTAGGAAAACATGTTAAACCCTTTCACAACTATTAATACATTATTAGTAAAAACAATCTGTTTTTATGAACGCCATGTTTTCATGATTACTTTATAATATTTTTGACTTTTTGTGGGACAGAATAAATGTATTATTTTAGAAACTCTGAACGTGTGTGTTATACTCATACCGGCCGCCAGAGGGCGCTACGCCGCTGAGAGGATCCCGTAAAACACGAGGGAGACTTCAGAGATGAAACACGACGGGGCTCCACAACACAAACAACACGCACACACACACATAGACACACACAGACACGCACACAGACACACACACACACACAGAGGAGGAGGCGGCCCATCTGTGGGCCCTTCAGTTCGGTCAGATAGAGATCAGGGTGGTCATGTGAGCTGAACCTCCAGCCAGGTGTGTGTGTGTGTGTGTGTGTGTGTGTGTGTGTGTGTGTGAGTGAGAGAGTCTTTGTCTATGTATGTGTGTCGGTGTGTGTGTGTGTCCATGTGTGTTTTTGTCCATGTGTGTGTGTTCCTTTCCATGTGTATGTGTGTGTGTGTGTGTCTGTGTGTGTATGTGTGTGTATACGTGTGTGTGTGTGTGTGTGTGTGTGTGTGTGTGTGTGTCTCCTCCCGGAGGTCCTGAGGTTCAGTTCACAGGTTGGCACGAGGTTGTGAAGCTCTGTAAGCCACACTACAGGTCAGCGGTCATGAAAACACACACACACACACACGCACACACATACACACACACAACCCGATGAGGTTCCTCGTGGTTCTCCTCTCGGTTCCTCGTGGTTCTCCTTCTGCTTGCTGAGAGGAATTAAAACCTCCAGACTGGATTCACAGTGAGGAGGAGCTGCAGGCCTGAAGCTCAGAGGAACCGCGAAGAACCACGAAGAACCGTGAAGAACCACGAAGAACCACGAAGAACCGTGAAGAACCACGAAGAACCACGAAGAACTGCGAAGAACCACGAAGAACCGCGAAGAACCACGAAGAACCGTGAAGAACCGTGAAGAACCACGAAGAACCGTGAAGAACCACGAAGAACCACGAAGAACCGCGAAGAACCGCGAAGAACCGCGAAGAACCACGAAGAACCGTGAAGAACCACGAAGAACCGTGAAGAACCGTGACCATGAACACACCTGCCCACCGACCTGTCCGCTGGCGACGCCCCTCTCTGGAATGACGCCAGGTGGTTCCACCGTGAGGCGTTCATGGACATCGTAAATACTCCATGCTCTCCGGATGACCCGGGACTCTCTGGGGTAACATCCTGTGTGTGTGTATGTGTGCGTGGACAGAGATTCTGGATGATGGATCACATGACAGACGGCCCCCGGTTACTGTTGCTATGGACAACATTAATACATAAAACATGATTCACCAAACCTTTGGTTTTAAGGAAGCTGGAAACGAGCTGTTAGCTAGTCCTGATGGGCAGGTGGGACCTAGCCCCGCCCATCACGATAGCCCCGCCCATCACGATAGCCCCTCCCATCACAGTAGCCCCGCCCATCACGATAGCCCCTCCCATCACAGTAGCCCCGCCCATCACGATAGCCCCTCCCATCACAGTAGCCCCGCCCATCACAATAGCCCCTCCCATCACAGTAGCCCCGCCCATCACAATAGCCCTCCCATCACAGTAGCCCCTCCCATCACAGTAGCCCCGCCCATCAACATAGCCCCACCCATCACAGCCCCGCCCATCACGGTAGCCCCTCCCATCACGGTAGCCCCTCCCATCACAGTAGCCCCTCCCATCACGGTAGCCCTGCTCATCGCGGTAGCCCCTCCCATCACAGTAGCCCCGCCCATCGCGGTAGCCCCTCCCATCACGGTAGCCCCTCCCATCACAGTAGCCCCGCCCATCGCGGTAGCCCCTCCCATCACGGTAGCCCCTCCCATCACGGTAGCCCCTCCCATCACGGTAGCCCCTCCCATCACAGTAGCCCCGCCCATCGCGGTAGCCCCTCCCATCACGGTAGCCCCTCCCATCACGGTAGCCCCTCCCATCACAGTAGCCCCGCCCATCGCGGTAGCCCCTCCCATCACAGTACACAGTACAGTACCTCCCATTACAGGTCCTCATCCTCTTCCTCTTCCTCCTCCTCCTGCTCCTCTTCCTCCTCCCAGTCCTCTTCCTCCATCTCCTGCTCCTCTTCCTCCTCCTCTTCCTCCTCCACCTGGTGTAATCAACCATCATTAGCATTCTTCACATTCCTCACATGCTCCGTTAGCTTCTGATAATTATCATTCTACTCAGATTCCTCCCAGAGAACTTCTGTCCCTGATGTCTCCTAGTGTCTCCTAGTGTCTCCTATTGTCTCCTATCGTCTTAGTGTCTCCTATTGTCTCCTATCGCCTCCTATTGTCTCCTATCGTCTCCTAGTGTCTCCTATTGTCTCCTATCGCCTTAGTGTCTCCTATTGTCTCCTATCGCCTCCTATTGTCTCCTAGTGTCTCCTATTGTCTCCTATCGCCTCCTATTGTCTCCTATCGTCTCCTAGTGTCTCCTATCGCCTCCTATAGTCTCCTATCGTCTTAGTGTCTCCTATTGTCTCCTATCGCCTCCTATTGTCTCCTATCGTCTCCTAGTGTCTCCTATCGCCTCCTATTGTCTCCTATCGTCTCCTAGTGTCTCCTATTGTCTCCTATCGCCTCCTATTGTCTCCTATTGTCTCCTAGTGTCTCCTATTGTCTCCTAGTGTATCCTAGTACCCCCCCCCCCCCCCCAGTGTGATGAGGCGCTGACAGACAGGAGGAGGTTCTGCTCCGGACAGTAGAGTCCTTCATCCAGAGACCCCCCGTCCCCCCCCCCCCCCCCCGTCCCACACTGTTCCTGAACACGTGCGCCCTTCAGAACTTTATTCTAATCCAGTTCAACATGTGAAATGGAACTCACCAGAGTCCCCCAAAGGAGCTGTGTTCCTCCTGCAGGAGAAAGGAGCTGTGTTCCTCCTGCAGGAGAAAGGAGGTGTCCCTCAGGGGCCAGTGAAGGGGCCCTTTCACCAGGCGGCTCGTTTGAAGTCCAGGCCACATGACAGAGATTAAGAGACCAACGCCTTATGTTTCACCTCCTTCCTCCTCTCGCCCTCATGTTTGTCTTGCTAATGAGGAGGAGGAAGAGGAGGAGGAGGAGGAGGAGAGACATGCTGCTCGGCCCCCTTTAGATCCTGAGACACGTGAGGCGGATGTCTGGTGTCGATGTGTTCGGTCCTGAAGCTTCAGACACAAGCTCCTCCCCCAGAGACTCATTCACACCGGCTAGTTGTGGAAGCTGCCTTCTCTCTCCTGACCACCAGGGGCTCCTCTGGTTGTATAGAAGTCTACGCTTCATGTGTTCGCTCTCTCCATACTTCATAACTCCCTCTGGGAGGAGGACTCTGTGGCTGCGCCTCCTGCAGCTCGGGGTTCTCCTCCCCGTTGTGCGCTGTGAGGGTTAACTTAATAACTTAACCAATGATAACTTCATAAGTTAATGTGACTTTGGGGTCAAATAGTGACCCTGAACCTCCTCCACGTGTATCAGAGTACAGGAGGTGTCACTGCTCCTCTGAGCATCAGGTCAACATGAGGAGTAAAGGTCAACATGAGGAGTAAAGGTCAACATCAGGAGTAAGGGTCAACATCAGGAGTAAAGGTCAACATCAGGAGTAAAGGTCAACATCAGGAGTAAAGGTCAACATCAGGAGTAAAGGTCAACATCAGGAGTAAGGGTCAACATCAGGAGTAAGGGTCAACATCAGGAAGGACGTCTGCGTTGACAAAGCTTTTATTGTGTTGGTCATTTAGTAAACAAGCATCCTGTAGACTAGAACGTACCATCACAACAGTGGAACGTACCATCCCTAGCACCAGTGGGGAGTCACTTCCTGTCGTCTCGTGTTTATTGAATGAAACACAAAACAGCTTTAGACCCCCAGGTCACCCCCCCGCTGACCCCAGGTCACCTGCTGACCCCAGGTCACCTGCTGACCCCCAGGTCACCTGCTGACCCCAGGTCACCCCCCCGCTGACCCCAGGTCACCCCCCCGCTGACCCCAGGTCACCCCCCGCTGACCCCAGGTCACCTGCTGACCCCAGGTCACCCCCCCGCTGACCCCAGGTCACCCCCCCGCTGACCCCCAGGTCACCTGCTGACCCCAGGTCACCCCCCCGCTGCCCCCCTAGCTCTGCATGAAGAGGTGGAAGTTGGCCCTGGTGAACTCCTGGTGGATGGTCTCCAGGAGGACGTCGTCCCGTGGCCCCGCCCCCCGCCCCGCCCCCCGCCCGGCGCCGGCTGCAGCTCCGGCGTGAAGGTGAAGCTGAAGGTGGAGCGGTACAGCAGGCCGTCGGAGCGGAGCAGCGCCAGCGGCACGGAGGTCACGCTCCTCAGGCGGCGCCCGCCGGCCCCGAAGGAGGAGACGTCAGGGACCACGCAGAGCAGGGAGCGGGGCGACCTGAGGAGGAGCAGGAGGAGCAGGAGGAGCAGGAGGAGGTCAGAGGTCACCGGGGGAGCTGCTTCACCACCTTCTAGGACTCTGTTCTCTACCTGATCCTCTTCCTCCTCCTCCTCCTCCTCTGATGCTCCTCCTCCTCCTCCTCCTCCCCTCCTCCTCCTCTCCTCCCCCTCCCCCTCCTCCTCCCTCTCATCTCTTCCTCCTCCTCCCCCTCCCCTCCTCCTCCTCCTCCCCTCCTCCTCCTCCTCCCTCCTCCTCCTCCTCCCCCTCCTCCTCCCTCCTCCTCCTCCTCCTCCTCCTCCTCCTCACCTGAACATCGTCTCTGCTTCATTGTTTCCAAACCACACTTTGAGATGAGGACTCAGGTTTTCTCCGTGAACGTCCAGCGTGGCGACGTGTCCTCCACCGTTCACCTGACACACACACACACACACACACACACACACACACACACACACACACACACACACACACATACACATACACACACACACACACACACACACACACACACACACACACACACACATACACATACACACACACACACATACACATACACATACACATATACATACACACACACACATACACATACACATACACACACACACACACACACACACACACACACACACACACACACACACACATACACACAGCATAATACAAAACAATCAAACAGTTTGTTGTGGGAAATCCACTGAGACAAAATAACCACCACCTCCATCACCTCCACCACCTCCATCACCTCCACCCCCTCCACCACCTCCACCACCTCCATCACCTCCACCACCTCCATCACCTCCACCCCCTCCACCACCTCCACCACCTCCATCACCTCCACCACCTCCACCACCACTCCATCACCTCCCACCCCCCTCCACCACCTCCACCACCTCCATCACCTCCACCACCTCCACCACCTCCATCCACCTCCATCACCTCCACCCTCCACCACCTCCCACACCTCCACCACCACCTCCACCACCTCCATCACCTCCACCACCTCCAGCACCTCCACCACCTCCATCACCTCCACCACCTCCACCACCTCCATCACCTCCACCCCCTCCACCCCCTCCATCACCTCCACCCCCTCCACCACCTCCACCACCTCCATCACCTCCACCACCTCCATCACCTCCACCACCTCCATCACCTCACCCACCACCTCCACCACCTCCATCACCCTCCACCACCTCCACCCTCCACCACCTCCACCCCCCCACCACCTCCATCACCTCCACCACCTCCATCACCTCCACCCCTCCACCCCTCCACCCCCACCCTCCACCCCCTCCACCACCTCCATCACCTCCACCCCCTCCACCACCTCCACCACCTCCACCACCTCCACCCCTCCACCACTCCACACCTCCATCACCTCCACCACCTCCACCACCTCCATCACCTCCACCACCTCCACCTCCACCACCTCCACACCCCTCCACCCTCCACCCTCCATCACCTCCACCACCTCCACCACCTCCATCACCTCCACCACCTCCATCACCCTCCACCACATCCACCACCTCCATCACCTCCATCACCTCCACCACCTCCACCCCCTCCACCACCTCCATCACCTCCACCACCTCCACCACCTCCATCACCTCCACCACCTCCACCACCTCCATCACCTCCACCCCCTCCACCACCTCCACCACCTCCACTACACCTCCATCCCCTCCACCACCTCCACTACCCGCTCCCCCTCCTCCACCCCTGACTCACCTCCAGCCCCGTGATGACGGGGAACGGCGTGACGGGGTTGTGGAGGCGGGTCGCTCCCTGGTTGAAGGTGAACTCCACGGCCTCCACCCCAATGATGGTCCAGCAGGACCCGTCGTTCAGCACCACCCGGCCGGGCTCTTTGGTGCTGGGCGGGGCCTGGAGGGCGGAGGAGACGTTCGACCGGAGGAGCCGAGGAGGTGCGGCGAGGGCTGAGGCCGGAGGGGGAGGAGCCTCACCTGGTACAGGACGATGGCGTCGTTGGCCAGACACAGGTAGGCCTGCGGAGCGTCTCGGAACTGGAAGGCACACCTGTGGAGCTGAGACACCGGCTCATCCACCTCCAGGGTGGCCTGCTGCTTGTTGACCTTACGGATCACCTGGAGGAGGACAGACAGGTAGGCAGAGAGAGAGAGAGAGACAGAGAGACAGAGACAGGGAGTGAGAGACAGAGAGAGAGAGAGACAGAGAATGAGAGACAGAGACAGAGAGAGAGAGAGAGAGACAGAGAGAGAGAGAGACAGAGAGAGAGAGAGAGAGAGAGAGAGAGAGAGAGAGAGAGACAGAGAGAGAGAGAGTGAGAGACAGAGAGAGAGACAGGCAGGCAGACAGAAGGTCAGGGTGGAGGTCAGGGTGGAGGTCACACCCCATCAGACCAGAGCTCTGCTCTTTCTTCACATGCGACCCACAATGCATCAGTGCTGCACTGGGTTCTTCATAAAAGAGGCCTCTAAATCCCCGAGAGACGGAGGACCACCTCACGAAGAATGCTCCTGTACATGTGTGTGTGTGTGAGAGTGAGTGTGTGTGTGTGTGTGTGAGTGTGTGCGTGTGTGTGAGTGTGTGTGTGTGTGTGTGAGTGTGTGTGTGGGTGTGTGAGTGTGTGTGTGGGTGTGTGTGAGTGTGTGCGTGTGAGTGCGTGTGTGTGTGCGTGTGAGTGTGTGTGTGAGTGTGTGTGTGTTATAGGAGTGTGTGAGTGTGTGAGTGTGTGAGTGTGTGTGTGAGTGTGTGTGTGTGTGTGAGTGTGTGTGTGTGTGTGTGAGTGTGTGCGTGTGAGTGTGTGTGAGTGTGTGTGTGTGAGTGTGTGTGTGTGTGTGTGTGTGTGCGTGTGAGTGTGTGTGTGAGTGTGTGTGTGTGTGAGAGTGTGTGTGTGTTATAGAGTGTGTGTGTGGGTGAGTGTGTGTGTGTGTGTGTGTGTGTGTGTGTGAGTGTGTGTGTGTATGTGTGTGTTACCATGGGGGGCAGAGCGGCTCCAGACTCGGTGCACACCAACTGGACCACACAGCCGTAACAGATGAAGCCTTCGCTCAGCACAAAGTCTCCTTGGTCAGCAGGCTGGTCCTACACACACACACACACACACACTCATATAACTGTAGCTTTTTACTCATCCCTCCAAATATATACAGTTGATTCATCGCCTGTGTGTGTGAGTGTGTGTGTGTGTGTGTGTGTGTGTGTGTGTGTGTGCCTGGCGGTGGTGGAGCTGCTGCTGGGAGGTGGTGTTACATAAATAGCGCTCCACACTGAGCCATTCATGCTCCTGTTGGTCCTGATGAATATGAAGAGACTCAGATTGTTCTTCACATTCATTTTCTTTCCAAGGAGCTGAACGTTTACCTGGAAAGAGGTGAAGTCCCCACTGCCCGGGTTTACAACGACTAGATACAACAACACAACACCACATTCCCCTCCTCTCTTCCTCCTTCTGTTTCATGGATCGTGGTTCATGCCTCATCCTAATCACTCAAACACTCTATTGTTCATCTGGTCACATGACCTCACTCAATTCAAGCATGTCTTAGTGACATAAAAACATGGATGACCAGCAACTTCTTGATGTTAAACTCAGACAAAACCGAAGTAATTCTACTCTGATCACCTCAGAGATCAATTATCTGGTGATGTGGTTTCTGTAGATGGCATTACTCTAGCATCAACACCACTGTAAAGAACCTCTGTTCTCTTTGATGGGGACTTGTCCTTTAACTCCACCTGAAGAACATCTCAAGGACTGCATTCTTCATCTACGTCAGATTTAGACAATCAGGAACATCTCGTCTCAAAAAGATGTAGAAAATTGGTTCACGCGTTCGTTACTTCGAGACTGGATTACTGCAACTCCTTATTATCAGGCTGCTCTATAAGTCTCCTAGGTCAACTCCTTATTATCAGGCTGCTCTATAAGTCTCTTAGGTCAACTCCTTATTATCAGGCTGCTCTATAAGTCTCTTAGGTCAACTCCTTATTATCAGGCTGCTCTATAAGACTCTTAGGTCAACTCCTTATTATCAGGCTGCTCTATAAGTCTCTTAGGTCAACTCCTCATTATCAGGCTGCTCTATAAGTCTCTTAGGTCAACTCCTCATTATCAGGCTGCTCTATAAGTCTCTTATCTCAACTCCTTATTATCAGGCTGCTCTATAAGTCTCTTATCTCAACTCCTTATTATCAGGCTGCTCTATAAGTCTCTCAGGTCAACTCTTTATTATCAGGTTGCTCTATAAGTCTCTTAGGTCAACTCCTTATTATCAGGCTGCTCTATAAGTCTCTTAGGTAAACTCCTTATGATCAGGCTGCTCTATAAGTCTCTTAGGTCAACTCCTTATTATCAGGTTGCTCTATAAGTCTCTTAGGTCAACTCCTTATGATCAGGCTGCTCTATAAGTCTCTTAGGTCAACTCCTTATTATCAGGTTGCTCTATAAGTCTCTTAGGTCAACTCCTTATGATCAGGCTGCTCTATAAGTCTCTTAGGTCAACTCCTTATTATCAGGTTGCTCTATAAGTCTCTTAGGTCAACTCCTTATGATCAGGCTGCTCTATAAGTCTCTTAGGTCAACTCCTTATTATCAGGTTGCTCTATAAGTCTCTTAGGTCAACTCCTTATTATCAGGCTGCTCTATAAGTCTCTTAGGTCCCTCCAGTTGATCCAGAATGCTGCAGCTCGTATTCTCACTAAAACTAAGAAAAGAGATCACATTACTCCTGCACTAGCTGCTCTGCACTGGCTCCCTGTAAAATCAAGAATCACTTTTAAAATTCTTCTCTTAACATACAAAGCCTTAATTGGTGATGCACCATCATATCTTAAGGAGCTTGTAGTACCGTATCGCCCCACCAGAGAGCTGCTCACTAAATGCGGGGCTACTTGTAGTTCCTAGAGTCTTAAAATGTAAAATGGGAGCCAGAGCCTTTAGTTATCAAGCTCCTCTTTTATGGAACCAGCTCCACCTTCAGTCCTGGAGGCAGACACAGTCACCACCTTCAAGAGTAGACTGAAGACTTTCCTCTTTGACAGAGCTGATAGTCAGGGCTGAGTCAGGTTCACCTGGTCCACACCTGGAGATGCTGCTAGAGGCTGATAGCTGCTGGGGACCTTTAGGATGCACTGAGCACCTCTCTCCTCTTTTCTTTCTCCTATGGATGAATCTTCATCTCTCCATCACACATGACTAACTCTGCTTCTCCCCGGAGTCCTTCTGACTTCACGTCTCATGGGGTCATCGGACCCTATGAGACGGCATAGATCCATCTGCTGATGGACCATCGATGGTTGGATCCTGAGGCCCTGACGCCAGCTGTGCCACTGCCCTGCTGAGACTCCGCCCACTGTAGAGACGCCCACTGCTGGGACTCCGCCCACTCCTCCACTTGGGAGGTCTCCAAACTCTCCATGGTGGAATATGCCTAAATATGAACTATTGATAAACTCTGTCAGATTCCTTGAATGTATTTTAACTCTAAATATGTCTTCTGGTCACATGACCTCTATTGTTCTGTCCATCCTGGAGAGGATCCTCCTCTGTTCTCTCCTCAAGGGTTCTTCCCTTTTTTCCCCCTGAAGGTTATTTGGGAGTTTTTCCTGGTCCGATGTGAGGTCAAAGGTCAGGGATGTCTATGTGTACAGACTGTAAAGCACTCTGAGACACATATGTAATTTGTGAAAATGGACTATACAAATAAACTGAATTAAATGACCTCTAGTGTTCATCTGGTCACATGACCTCTAGTGTTCATCTGGTCACATGACCTCTAGTGTTCATCTGGTCACATGACCTCTAGTGTCCGTCCCACACGTACCCAGCGTGATGGTGAAGGCGGTCCAGTGCCGGGCGCTGGCGATGAAGGCCCCTCGCTCCACCGACAGGTACCTGGTGCTGACCGTCTGGGAGCGGAGACGGTTGAATAGAGCTACTCTGGAGCAGGAGGAGATACACACTACACACACACACACACACACACACACACACACACACACACACACACACACACATTATACTAGTAATAATAATGTCCACTTTTATTGCTCCCCTCTCCTGGGTAACTTCTTCGTTGGCCCCCCTCAGTCACTAAGGAGCATGGGGGTGCAGTGTGTTGCTCAAGGGCACTTCAACACACAGCTATGTGGAGAATGTCCTCACAGAGAGGCTTAAACAAGCCCACGACCTCCGGCGCCACGCCGTGACTCACGGTCGGCGTTCTTCATGGACTGCCTCTTCTGCGACGGCTTGGAGATGACTTTGATCATGCGGCTCTGGAAGGATCCCACTTCCTGCCGGCCGCCCAGGAAGAGACGCAGCAGCAGGCAGAAGTGCTTCCTCTTGTCCTGGTCGGAGATGAACAGGGACTTGGCCGCCGCGAACATCTGGACAGAGAGGAAGTGACGTCTGCAGAGAGGGGCGCTCAGCGACCGCCAGGGTGCTCCTCTGGTTGTATAGAAGTCTATGATTCATGTGTTAGAGCTGCATTCTCTCTCATGACCACCAGGGGTCGACTCCTCTGGTTGTATAGAAGTCTATGCTTCACGGATACAACTGGACTGCTGTTGACTGAAGAGGAATTTGAACGAAGGCCAGTCAGAACCTCCAGATAACTTGTACCTCCTCATCAAAGGGACTTTGACAGACGGGTGGAGACAGATGGGTGGAGACGGACGGGTGGAGACAGACGGGTGGAGACGGACGGGTGGAGACAGACGGGTGGAGACAGACGGGTGGAGACAGACGGATGGACACATGGCGTCCTCTCACCCGGGAGTCCGGCTGCTCCTCGAAGGCCAGCTTGAAGGAGTCGGCCTGAGACTGAGAGGAGCTGTCCAGACACATGTAGCCACAGAGGGGGGGGGGCGCCGCGTCTGCACCGGGGGGGGGGGGGGGGGGGGGCAGCTTCAACAAACAGCCGTATTCAACATTTTTCTCAACACTGGACTATATTTGAGTTCCTTCACCTTCCAGGTGGTCCTGCATGACCCTCCATCCATCACCGCTCAGGTAAACACAAGGAGGCGGGCAGAAGAACCTGAAGGTCACGACACAGGTCACAGGTCACCCACGGAGCCGTGTCACATTGTGATGAAGAGCCCCTTTGTGCGTCCACCATGAGTGTTCATCGCGTAGCAAACGTCGGACCGATCAATCCATACGTTCCCGAGCCGAGCCGACCTTTTCTCGTTGCCGTAGGACTTCTGGGCGACCTTGGCGTGCAGGATGGTGACGCTCTGGTCGGCGTGAGCTTCTCTTCCCGGTTCTCCCGTCGCTCCCAGTAACTGACACTGGAACTCCAGCTCCAGGCTCCTGATTGGACGAGAATGACATCGGCTCACAAACAACGTAACGTCTTTGAGCGTGCAGTTCCACCGTTGGCCACCAGGAGGAATGCTCCGTAACGGAGCATTCCTCCTGGTGGCCAACGGTGGAACTGCATTGACATCCCTGAACTGTTACTCTATTCTGCACCTTTAGACCGAGCCGACTGGAAGCAGGACATGGCCCTCTGCTCTGAATGTGAAGGGGCAGATGTCCAGCATGCTAGCCAGTCTGGTAATACCGCGTGTTACCTGGAGAGGCGCCAGTGAGTCACTGGAGCGTCCAGTGGGTCCACGACCAGAGGTCCAGGTTTGTTTATTCAAACCTCCAACGAGAATAAAGACCATAAAGTCCTGTGAGTTTGACTCTCCAGAGTCACTTTATGCTCTTTAACACATCACAGTCTTGAACTAAGTGTGTGTGTGTGTGTGTGTCACCAGGCTGCCAACCGAAGTCTAAATGAGACCTCCGCCTCCTGAAAGGTCAGAGGTCGGCGTGTCTGGTATTTCACACCGGGAACACAGAATGAACAGAAGAAAGAAAAGAGGGGGAGGAACACACGTTCCCCTCCCGCTCGTCTTCTGGTTCAGAGGTCGTCCTGCTGGAAAGTTAAAGGACTACAGTCGCCTCTAGTTTGACTCAACAGGTGTTGAGACCAGGAGACGACCAGGTGTCCAGGTGTCTCACTGCCAAGGGCCGACAGCAGCGTGGGCAGGACCAACGTAGAGAAAGACTTAAACATGTTGGTTCTGCTGCCCCCTGTGGTCTAAAGTGGTAGTGTTGGTTCTACTGCCCCCTGTGGACTAAAGTGGTAGTGTTGGTTCTACTGCCCCCTGTGGACTAAAGTGGTAGTGTTGGTTCTGCTGCCCCTGTGGACTAAAGTGGTAGTGTTGGTTCTGCCCCCTGTGGACTAAAGTGGTAGTGTTGGTTCTGCCCCCTGTGGACTAAAGTGGTAGTGTTGGTTCTGCCCCCTGTGGACTAAAGTGGTAGTGTTGGTTCTGCTGCCCCCTGTGGACTAAAGTGGTAGTGTTGGTTCTGCTGCCCCCTGTGGACTAAAGTGGTAGTGTTGGTTCTGCCCCCTGTGGTCTAAAGTGGTAGTGTTGGGTCCCTTTAGATTTAGAACATCTCTCATTTTACTGCAGCAGGTCTGACACTCTGCGCTCTCAGTCCTGGTTCTGGTTCTCTCAGTCCTGGTTCTGGTTCTCTCAGTCCTGGTTCTGGTTCTCTCAGTCCTGGTTCTGGTTCTCCCGTGCCCCCCTTCCCTCCAAAGGGTCCAGCAACATGTTCTGACTCTCCCGCAGCGTGGTGTCGGCTCCCAGAGAGGTGAAGCTCTGCTACTGGAGGAGGAGGAGGAGGAGGAGGAGGAGGAGGAGGAGGAGGAGGAGGAGGAGGTTTGGTGAACCTGCACGACCTGGCGGCTCCAATGAGGAGCTTTAAGAAGAACTCTATAGAACCAGATCATGTTCCCTCTGGTGGTCTGTTCACTGATAGAGGTCCTATAGAGGACCAGGACTAGACGGGGGTCCTATAGGGGACCAGGACCAGACGGGGGTCCTATAGAGGACCAGGACTAGACGGGGGTCCTATAGAGGACCAGGACTAGACGTGGGTCCTATAGGGGACCAGGACCAGACGGGGGTCCTATAGGGGACCAGGACCAGACGTGGGTCCTATAGGGGACCAGGACCAGACGGGGGTCCTATAGGGGACCAGGACCAGACGGGGGTCCTATAGGGGACCAGGACCAGACGGGGGTCCTATAGAGGACCAGGACTAGACGTGGGTCCTATAGGGGACCAGGACCAGACGGGGGTCCTATAGGGGACCAGGACTAGACGGGGGTCCTATAGGGGACCAGGACCAGACGGGGGTCCTATAGGGGACCAGGACCAGACTGAGACTGGTCCTGGAGCAGATAACTCAGTAACTTTAAAGTCAAAGACTCTAAAGTTCAAACGTGTTACGACTTTAACGGGAAACAAACTGAAAACTGTTCCATGATGCCCTGTTCCCTTTGACTCCTCTCCTCTCCACCTCTCTCCACCTCTCTCCACCTCTCTCCACCTCTCCACCTCTCCACCTCTCCTCCCTCTCCACCTCTCCACCTCTCCTCTCACACCTCTCACCTCTCTCCACCTCCTCTCACCCTCTCTCCACCTCTCCTCTCCCTCTCCACCTCTCCACCCTCTCCACCTCTCCACTTCTCCTCCCTCTCCTCCCTCTCCTCCCTCTCCACTTCTCCACCCTCTCCACCTCCTCCTCTCCACCTCTCCTCCCTCTCCACCTCTCCACCCTCTCCACTTCTCCTCCCCCTCCTCCCTCTCCACCTCTCCCCCCTCTCCACCTCTCCTCCCTCTCCTCCCTCTCCACCTCTCCTCTCCACCTCTCCCCTCTCCACCTCTCCCCCTCTCTCCCCTCCCACCTCTCCACCCTCTCCACTCTCCACCCTCTCCCCCTCTCCACTCTCTCCACCTCTCCACTCTCCTCTCTCCTCCCCTCTCCACCTCTCCACCTTCTCCACCTCCTCTCACTCTCCCTCTCCTCCCTCTCCTCCCTCTCCACCCTCTCCACCTCTCCACCTCTCCACTTCTCCACCCTCTCCACTTCTCCTCCCTCTCCACCTCTCCACCTCTCCACCCTCCACTTCTCCTCCCTCTCCTCTCTCCACCTCTCCACCTCTCCACCCTCTCCACCTCCTCCCTCTCCTCCCTCTCCACTCTCCACCCTCTCCACTTCTCCTCCCTCTCCTCCCCTCTCCACTTCTCCTCCTCTCCACTCTCCCTCTCCACTTCTCCCCTCTCCTCCCTCTCTCCCTCTCCCCTCTCTCCACCTCTCCCCTCTCCACCTCTCCCTCCCCTCTCCCCTCTCCACCCTCTCCACCTCCCCTCTCCACTCTCCCACCTCTCCACCCTCTCCACCTCTCCACTTCTCCTCCCTCTCCTCCCTCTCCACCTCTCCACCTCTCCACCTCTCCTCCCTCTCCTCCCTCTCCACCTCTCCACTTCTCCACCCTCCTCTCCACCTCTCCACCCCTCTCCACCTCTCCACCCTCTCCACCTCTCCACCTCCACCTCTCCACCTCTCCACCTCTCCACCTCCCCCCCTCCACCTCTCCCCCTCCTCCCTCTCCTCCCTCTCCACCTCTCCCTCTCCACCTCTCCACCCTCTCCACCTCTCCACTTCTCCTCCCTCTCCTCCCTCTCCACCTCTCCACCCTCTCCACCTCTCCACCTCTCCTCCCTCTCCTCCCTCTCCACCTCTCCACCTCTCCTCTTCTCCCCCCTCTCCTCCCTCCCCACCTCTCCACCTCTCCCTCCCCTCTCCCTCCCTCTCCACTCCTCTCCCTCTCCTCCCCTCTCCTCCCTCTCCACCCTCCACCCTCTCCACCTCTCCTCCCGCTCCACCTCTCCACCCTCTCCACTTCTCCTCCCTCTCCACCTCTCCTCCCACCTCTCCACCTCTCCACCCTCTCCACCTCTCCACCCTCTCCTCCCTCTCCACCTCTCCACCTCTCCACCCTCTCCACCTCTCCTCCCTCTCCTCCCTCTCCACCTCTCCACCTCTCCACCTCCCACCTCTCCCACCTCTCACCCTCTCCACCTCTCCCCTCTCCACCTCCCTCTCCTCCCCTCTCCACTCCCCTCTCACCTCTCCCCCTCTCCCTCTCCCTCTCCTCCCTCTCCACCTCTCCACCCTCTCCACCTCTCCACCTCTCCTCCCTCTCCTCCCTCTCCACCTCTCCACCTCTCCACCTCTCCTCCCTCT
>CM070109.1:345936-372114 GCA_036178185.1 Liparis tanakae | reverse complement strand
TAGTACATAGAAACCATGTACTAGTACATAGAATCCACATCCTGGTACATAGGAACCACGTCCTGGTACATAGAAACCATGTACTAGTACATAGAAACCACATACTAGTACATAGAAACCACGTACTAGTACATAGAAACCACGTCCTGGTACATAGAAACCATGTACTAGTACATAGAAACCACGTACTAGTACTACCGCCATGTACTAGTACTACCACCATGTACTAGTACTACCACCATGTACTAGTACAACAAATACTCAGTGACCAGCTAAAGTCCTGCTTTCAGAACAAGGTTGTTTTATATTTAATATATATTAATATGTATATTTATTATATATTCCATTTTATATTTAATATATATTCCATTTTATATTTACTTTTATATTTTATACATATTCACTTCTATATTAAATACATATTCACTTTTATATTTAATATATATTCACTTCTATATTTAATATATATTCACTTCTATATTAAATATATTTTCACTTTTATATTTAATACATATTCACTTTTATATTCAATATATATATTTATCTAGTTTAAACTATTGTTCTCTTGTTCTCTATTGTCTCTTGTCTCTATTCTCTTGTCCTCTTGTCCCTCTTCAAGATACTTTAATGTGCACATATAATAGTTATTTTTACAATGAAAAGCTGATATCGATATCCTCCAAACTAAACAAAATGACAAGGTAAGAAAGAAATACAAATAAGTCACAGCAAATGGTATTGCACAAGAGTAAGGGGGGGTGTTGTGTCCTTGAGGATCCGGTGTGCTCTCCTGGTCCTCTGGAGGGGTCCATGTCTTGGAGAGAGTGAAGGCTCCTGGTGAAGGTCCTCGCTGGCGTTGGCTCTGAGGAACGTAAAGGTTCTCAGCCTTTCCACCTCGGCCCTCTGAAGGGGAGTGTGTTGCAGCCTCGCCCTCTTTGGGTCGATGCCCATCTCCTGGTCTGGTCGGTGTTCAGGGGGAGATGATATGCTGACCCCTCCTCTCCCCTCGGCCCCACCAGGCTTCACTCCCATGATGCTGCTGCTGTCCTGGAGGGTGGCCAGCAGGGGGCCCTCTGACTGGGTCT
Organism: Liparis tanakae; assembly: GCA_036178185.1. Classification (NCBI taxonomy): domain Eukaryota; kingdom Metazoa; phylum Chordata; class Actinopteri; order Perciformes; family Liparidae; genus Liparis; species Liparis tanakae. The sequence continues at coordinate 371,029 of CM070109.1, read as the reverse complement.
GCCTGATGGGAGGTTCAGCACCCAGTTGCAGAGAGCAGGAGTGGGACAGAGTGTGTGTGTGTGTGTGTGTGTGTGTGTGTGGAAGGACTGTTGAAGTCTCTGAAGTCCTGCGGCGGTGTGCCGCCCTCTCGGGGCCTGAGGGTCGTACGTGACGGGGAGCTGCTGGCGACACGCACGCCGAGCGGCTCGACGCGTCTGGACGGCTCCTGACGGCCTCTTGACGGCCTCTTGACGGCCTCCTGACGGCCTCCTGACGGCCTCCTGACGGCCTCCTGACGGCCTCCTGACGGCCTCCTGACGGCCTCTTGACGGCCTCTTGACGGCCTCTTGACGGCCTCTGACGGCCTCCTGACGGCCTCTTGACGGCCTCCTGACGGCCTCCTGACGGCCTCCTGACGGCCTCCTGACGGCCTCCTGACGGCCTCTTGACGGCCTCCTGACGGCCTCCTGACGGCCTCCTGACGGCCTCTTGGCGGCCTCCTGACGGCCTCCTGACGGCCTCTTGACGGCCTCCTGACGGCCTCCTGACGGCCTCTTGACGGCCTCCTGACGGCCTCTTGACGGCCTCTTGACGGCCTCCTGACGGCCTCCTGACGGCCTCCTGACGGCCTCTTGACGGCCTCTTGACGGCCTCTCTGACGGCCTCCTGGCGGCCTCTTGACGGCCTCCTGACGGCCTCTTGACGGCCTCCTGACGGCCTCCTGACGGCCTCCTGACGGCCTCCTGACGGCCTCCTGACGGCCTCCTGACGGCCTCTGACGGCCTCCTGACGGCCTCCTGACGGCCTCTTGACGGCCTCCTGACGGCCTCCTGGCTGATGGAGGCTGATGGGGCCTGATGGAGGCTGATGGGGCCTGATGGGGCCTGATGGAGCCTGATGGAGGCTGATGGGGGCTGATGGGGCTGATGGAGGCTGATGGAGCTCTGATGGGCTGATGGGGCCTGATGGGGCCTGATGGAGGCTGATGGGGCCTGATGGGGCCTGATGGAGGCTGATGGGGCCTGATGGGGCCTGATGGAGGCTGATGGAGGCTGATGGAGCCTGATGGGGCCTGATGGGGCCTGATGGAGGCGCCGTCTGTCCGCTGTAGGAATGGCCTGTCCACAGCCCTGTGTTGACTTCACCTGTCGTGGTATTTCGGACACTTTGAGGTCTCTGCTGGTCTCTGCTGGTCTCTGCTGGTCTCTGCTGGTCTCTGCTGGTCTCTGCTGGTCTCTGCTGGTCTCTGCTGGTCTCTGGTTAGGGCGTCGCCCTAACAGCACTGAACTCCTGTGGTGAGGAGAAGAACCATGTCAACGCCAACAGATCTACACAGCTGAGCACCACACACACACACACACACACACACACACACACACACACACACACACACACACACACACACACACACACACACACACACACACACACACACACACACACACACACACACACACACACACACACACACACACACATTGTCTCTCTTGTCGTGTCTCCATTGTCTCATGTCCTCTTGTTATCTCGTCTCTACTGTCTTGTCTCATGTCCTCTTGTTATCTTGTCTCATTGTCTCTTGTCTCATGTCCTCTTGTTATCTTGTCTCATTGTCTCTTGTCTCATTGTCTCTTATTATCTTGTCTTGTTATCTTGTCTCTTGTTGTCTTGTCTCTTGTCTCTTGTCCTCTTGTTAGCTTGTCTCATGTCCTCTTGTTATCTTGTCTCATTGTCTCTTGTTGTCTTGTCTCTTGTCCTCTTGTTATCTTGTCTCATTGTCTCTTGTCCTCTTATTGTCTTGTCTCTTGTTATCTTGTCTCATTGTCTCTTGTCCTTTTGTTATCTTGTCTCATTGTCTCTCGTCTCTATTGTCTTGTCTCATGTCCTCTTGTTATCTTGTCTCATTGTCTCTCGTCTCTATTGTCTTGTCTCATTGTCTCTTGTCCTCTTGTTGTCTTGTATCATTGTCTCATGTCCTCTTGTCCCTCTTGTTATCTTGTCTCTTGTCCTCTTGTTGTCTTGTCTCATTGTCTCTTGTCCTCTTGTTGTCTTGTCTCATTGTCTTGTCGTCTTGTCTTGTCTCTTGTCTCATTGTCCTCTTTGTCCTCTTGTTGTCTTGTCTCATTGTCTCTTGTTGTCTCATTGTCTCTCTTGTCTCTATTGTCTTGTCTCTTGTTGTCTTGTCTCAGTGTCTCTTGTCCTCTTGTTGTCTTGTCTCTTGTCCTCTTGTTGTTTTGTCTCTTGTCCTCTTGTTATCTTGTCTCATTGTCTCATGTCCTCTTGTTATCTTGTCTCATTGTCTCTTGTCCTCTTGTTATCTTGTCTCATGTCCTCTTGTTATCTTGTCTCTTGTCCTCTTGTTGTCTTGTCTCATTGTCTCTTGTCCTCTTGTTATCTTGTCTCATTGTCTCTTGTCCTCTTGTTGTCTTGTCTCTTGTCCTCTTGTTATCTTGTCTCATTGTCTCTTGTTATCTTGTCTCCATCGTCTCTCTTGTCTCTATTGTCTTGTCTCATGTCCTCTTGTTATCTTCTCTTGTCCTCTTGTTGTCTTGTCTCATTGTCTCTATTGTCTTGTCTCATTGTCTCTTGTCCTCTTGTCCCTCTTGTTATCTTGTCTCATTGTCTCTTGTCTCATTGTCTCTTGTCCTATTGTCCCTCTTGTTATTTTGTCTCTTGTCCTCTTATCTTGTCTCATTGTCTCTTGTCCCTCTTGTTATCTTGTCTCATTGTCTCTTGTCTCATTGTCTCTTGTCCTATTGTCCCTCTTGTTATTTTGTCTCTTGTCCTCTTATCTTGTCTCATTGTCTCTTGTCCCTCTTGTTGCCTTGTCTCATTGTTTCTTGTCCCTCTTGTTATCTTGTCTCATTGTCTCTCGTCCCTCTTGTTATCTTGTCTCATTGTCTCTTGTCCTCTTGTTATCTTGTCTCATTGTCTCTATTGTCTTGTCTCATCGTCTCTTGTCCTCTTGTTATCTTGTCCTCTTGTCCCTCTTGTTATCTTGTCTCTTGTCCTCTTGTTATCTTGTCTCTTGTCCTCTTGTTATCTTGTCTCTTGTCCTCTTGTTATCTCGTCTCTATTGTCTTGTCTCTTGTCCTCTTGTTTTCTTGTCTCATTGTCTCTTGTCCTCTTGTTGTCTTGTCTCTTGTCCTCTCGTCTCTATTGTCTTGTCTCTTGTCCTCTTGTTGTCTTGTCTCATTGTCTCTTGTACTCTTGTTGTATTGTCTCATTGTCTCTTGTCCTCTTGTTATCTTGTCTCATTGTCTCTTGTCCTCTTGTTGTCTTGTCCTCTTGTTGTATTGTCTCATTGTCTCGTCCTCTTGTTATCTTGTCTCATTGTCTCTTGTCCTCTTGTTGTCTTGTCTCATTGTCTCTCTTGTCCTCTTGTTGTCTTGTCTCATTGTCTCTTGTCCTCTTGTTGTCTTGTCTCATTGTCTCTTGTCCTCTTGTCTCTTGTCCTCTTGTTGTCTTGTCTCATTGTCTCTTGTTGTCTTGTCTCATTGTCTCTTGTCCTCTTGTTGTCTTGTCTCTTGTCCTCTTGTTGTCTTGTCTCATTGTCTCTTGTCTCATTGTCTCTTGTCCTCTTGTCTCATTGTCTCTTGTCCTCTTGTTGTCTTGTCTCATTGTCTCTTGTCCTCTTGTTGTCTTGTCTCTTGTCCTCTTGTCTTGTCTCATTGTCTCTTGTTGTCTTGTCTCTTGTTATCTTGTCTCTTGTCCTCTTGTTGTCTTGTCTCATTGTCTCTTGTCCTCTTGTTGTCTTGTCTCATTGTCTCTTGTTGTCTTGTCTCTTGTCCTCTTGTTGTCTTGTCTCATTGTCTCTTGTCCTCTTGTTGTCTTGTCTCTTGTCCTCTTGTTGTCTTGTCCTCTTGTCTCTTGTCTCTTGTCTCATTGTCTCTTGTCTCATTGTCTCTTGTCCTCTTGTCTCATTGTCTCTTGTCCTCTTGTTGCCTTGTCTCATTGTCTCTTGTCCTCTTGTTGTCTTGTCTCATTGTCTCTTGTCCTCTTGTTGTCTTGTCTCTTGTCCTCTTGTTATCTTGTCTCATTGTCTCTTGTCCTCTTGTGGTCTTGTCTCATTGTCTCTTGTCCTCTTGTTGTCTTGTCTCTTGTCCTCTTGTCTCATTGTCTCATTGTCTCTTGTCCTCTTGTGGTCTTGTCTCATTGTCTCTTGTCCTCTTGTCCTCTTGTTATCTTGTCTCATTGTCTCTTGTCCTCTTGTTGTCTTGTCTCATTGTCTCTTGTCCTCTTGTTGTCTTGTCTCATTGTCTCTTGTCCTCTTGTTATCTTGTCTCTTGTCCTCTTGTTGTCTTGTCTCATTGTCTCTTGTCCTCTTGTTGTCTTGTCTCATTGTCTCTTGTCCTCTTGTTGTCTTGTCTCATTGTCTCTTGTCCTCTTGTTGTCTTGTCTCATTGTCTCTTGTCCTCTTGTTGTCTTGTCTCTTGTCCTCTTGTTGTCTTGTCTCATTGTCTCTTGTCCTCTTGTGGTCTTGTCTCATTGTCTCTTGTCCTCTTGTTGTCCTCTTGTCTCATTGTCTCTTGTCTCATTGTCTCTTGTCCTCTTGTCTCTTGTCTCTTGTCTCATTGTCTCTTGTCTCTTGTTGTCTTGTCTCTTGTCCTCTTGTCTCATTGTCTCATTGTCTCTTGTCCTCTTGTCTCTTGTCCTCTTGTCTCATTGTCTCTTGTCCTCTTGTTGTCTTGTCTCATTGTCTCTTGTCCTCTTGTCCTCTTGTCTCATTGTCTCTTGTCCTCTTGTTGTCTTGTCTCATTGTCTCTTGTCCTCTTGTCTCTTGTCTCATTGTCTCTTGTCCTCTTGTTGTCTTGTCTCATTGTCTCTTGTCCTCTTGTTGTCTTGTCTCATTGTCTCTTGTCCTCTTGTCTCATTGTCTCTTGTCCTCTTGTCTTGTCTCATTGTCTCTTGTCCTCTTGTTGTCTTGTCTCATTGTCTCTTGTCCTCTTGTCTCATTGTCTCTTGTCCTCTTGTCCTCTTGTCTCATTGTCTCTTGTCTCTTGTCCTCTTGTCCCTCAGGTGTGTCTCAGGACCCGGTGGTGACCTCTCTTGATGAATCAAAGGACTGGGCGTGGCTCCGGTGTGTGGTCCGGGGGGCTCCTCCAGACCTGAGGCTGCAGTGGGAGGACGGCTCTGGGACCCCACTGGCTGCTCACCAAGCAGCGCTCCCAGTGGGAGGAGTCAGCCACGACCTCGTCCTCAACGTCAGCGTGACCCAGACGGACCGCTACCGATGCGTCGCCACCGGCAGAACCGGACGGCGCTCCGAGGCCGAGATCTACGTCTACATCGCCGGTGAGTTCTGGTGTGAGCGGAGAACTCTTTATGGGGGCGGAGCGGGGCCCGGGGCCACGAGCCAATCAGCTGATCCTTTGATGCTGCTCATTGGACCCACAGAACCCGACCACCATGGACCATCCAGATCAGAGTTACAGAACCATATAGAACCCCACAGAACCCCACAGAACCCTATAGAACCCCACATAACTCCACAGAACCCCACAGAACCCTATAGAACCCCACATAACTCCACAGAACCCCACAGAACCCTATAGAACCCCACAGAACCATCCGTGAGGTTCTCCTCACGTGGTTTTCTTTTATCTTGGAGGATCAATAACAAATGAACACATTCCCCTTGGGGATTGATAGAGTAGAACCAGGTGTGCACATAACAGGTAGCGGTACGCAGGTCATCCCCGACGGTACCGCCCCGTGCTCCTGCTCTGTGTCCTGCTCTGTGTCCTGCTCTGTGTCCTGCTCTGTGTCCTGCTCTGTGTCCTGCTCTGTGTCCTGAGTGTCTGCAGCCTCGTTAAGACATGGTTCTCTGACGGGTCTCGGATGCCACAGAGCAGGCGCTCCTCGCTGAAGCCTTTCTTGAGGGTTCTGTTGAAGGAGCGTGTTCTCCTGAGGCTTCGGAGGCGTTTGGGTTCTCCGGCTGGTCGGCGTGAGGCGCTCCGGTCTGCTGCTGCTCGCGCTGATCGGTCCCACCCGACACCTTGATGTTGTGTCGTAGGGCTTCATGGTTCTTTAGGTCCGGTATCACACAATCGGCTGACCGCGACACGGTGGAAACGCTTTCCCGTTCCGGGGTCCAAACGCCTGTCACCAATTGCCTCCTGATTAATAAAGGCCGACAAATACGAGCAACAGCGCCACCCAGTGTTCACAAAACCTCTGTGCACCTACACCCCATTTGGCTCCTACATGCAGGTCTAGATCAACATTAATAGAACGGGTCGAACGAAGAAGTTATGTCACTGCGTGACATTTGGGGGAAACAAATGAAACTTCAGTCCGAAAAAGAGACGAGGACTCCGTGTCACGGCTCCTAGCTAAAGTTGAGCGCACGAGACCCGGCTAACGGAGGCCGAGACCCGGCTAACGGGGGCCGAGACCCGGCTAACGGGGGCGAGACCGGGGGGCGACGCTGAGGCCGAGACCCGGCTAACGGGGGCCGAGACCCGGCTAACGGGGGCCGAGACCCGGCTAACGGGGGCCGAGACCCGGCTGGAGGACCAGGAGGACCGGTCCAGACGCAACAACATAAAGGTCATCCGTCTGGCCGAACACAGAGGGGACTAACGAAGGGACTTCTTACCATCTTAGCTGCCAAAAGTGTTGAAGCTCACAGTGAAGAGCGACCGACTCAAGCTGGACAGATGCCCCCGCGGCGCCGCACACCTGCAGAGCGACTATTCAATTTTTTTCAATTCAGTTTATTTGTAGAGCCCAGTTTCACAAATTACAAATTACAGTCTGTACACATAGACATCCCTGACCTTTGACCTCACATCGGATCAGGAAAAACTCCCAAATAACCTTCAGGGGGAAAACTAGCCGAGCCCGAGGACCGTCTACGTTCAGCTGACCATGAAGCGCCGCGCGGCTGAGGTCACTTTCTCCGGGAACCGCACACGTTCCTTTGATGGCTTCTCGCCAGCGGTGGAACAATAACGACGTGAGTTCCTGGAGGCGAAGACATCGCTCCGGGACCTCGGCGTCCGCTCCCAGATGCTGTATCCCGCCGCGCTGCGCGTTGCAGACGACGGCGGAGAGGAAAAAAGCCCCAAATAATGTTGAAATGCAAGGTGATCTGGAAACAAGGTGACAGTCTGTACTCGGGGTCACGCTGCTGAAGGAGCCCTCACAGACTTCAGGTGCAGGGAGTCGGCGGTGGTGAAGTGTGCACACTTGATCTTCTGTTCTCTCCATGTTGGAACTCACGAACAAGCTGGTCGGCTCATGTACAGTTTATTCCTTTGTTCTAAGAAAGGTTCACAGTTATATTATAATAACAGTGTTACGACACTGATTGACCAAGCTTGACTGAGACTGGTACGGTGAGGATTATAATAAGAGTGCCTATACCTGAACGTGTTTTATCTTTCTTGTGTTATAGTCTGGGAAGCTGTTTTATCCTACGAGTTTGTTTAGATGCTAGGAAACGAGAGGGAAATGGTCGTGAGCAGGAGGTCTCACATGTGCCCTTTCAATAAGTTTAAGTGTCAGTTTATGTTCTTATGTTTTTGTCATTCAGAGTTCGTAAATGTTATGTTTTGTTCCACGCCACCGGAAATATCGATTTGAACCGGGTCAGCAAAGGTCAGATAACACATGTTCAGGGCGCCTTCAGGAGGCCTGTGAGAGACCGGGGAAAGAAGAAGGCTGTCAGGGATGGATAGCGTCAAGCTTTCGTTCAATGTAAGGGGATCCACCCCCAATGAAGCAGAAGAACATATTAAAGGGGGCTTATGAAGCCATCTGTCCACACGTTGATCTGTTCTTGGGCTCTTCGTGTGATGTTTGTTACATATTTTGGTCAAAATAGCACAAGAATCATTTCAAACCCTTTGTACCTGTCAGGAACACCTCCAGACTCACCTGTCTGAGGGGAGGTGCTCCGGGTTGCCAGGTTGGAGGTGGTGAAGTATCGTACCAAAGGCTCAACATGTTGTACTATTTGGAGGGTAATTATCGTGTATCTGGCAACCCTGAGATGGGTTGACCAATGACTGTCCTCTATACGTCAGAGCTCCCCCCAGAGCTCGGGAGATACCATCTCAAAACGTTTAGGGGTGAATACTAGTTTGTGAAAACCAGAGAAACACAAATATCCCACGACGCAAAATCCCAACGTTTTTGGAATCCCTGCCGGACGCTTTAGGTCTCAGAAACGGGACATGTCCGAGGAGAGGACGTCTGGTCACGTGACCCCCTGACCTCTGGTCACGTGACCCTCTGACCTCTGGTCACCTGACCACCTGACGTCTGGTCACGTGAGCCCCTGACCTCTGGTCACGTGAGCCCCTGACCTCTGGTCACCTGACCACCTGACGTCTGGTCACGTGACCCTCTGACCTCTGGTCACCTGACCACCTGACGTCTGGTCACCTGACCACCTGACGTCTGGTCACGTGACCACCTGACGTCTGGTCACGTGACCCTCTGACCTCTGGTCACCTGACCACCTGACGTCTGGTCACGTGACCACCTGACGTCTGGTCACCTGACCCTCTGACCTCTGGTCACGTGACCCCCTGACGTCTGGTCACGTGACCCCCTGACGTCTGGTCACGTGACCCTCTGACCTCTGGTCACGTGACCACCTGACGTCTGGTCACCTGACCCTCTGACCTCTGGTCACGTGACCCCCTGACGTCTGGTCACGTGACCCCCTGACCTCTGGTCACGTGACCCCCTGACGTCTGGTCACGTGACCCTCTGACCTCTGGTCACCTGATTACATCCTGCAGATGGTTATTAAATACTTCATTCAAACAGAATTATATTTATATGTGAAATAACAGAATAAACTCTGATGTTTGAGATGGAAAAACTTTATTCATTCATTAATGAACTTTAATTAATTAGTAGGTTGATGAATAATGAAACTTTATTCATCAATAGATTACTTTCCTCATGATGAAGATGAAGATGAAGAGGCCTCGGTCCTTCAGGGCTCTAGAGTCTCGTCCTGAGAGCTGCTTCACGTTGTGTGTTTCAGGTTCCTCTGGGTGGAGCAGCAGCTTCGTTGCTGTTGTTTCTGTTGTTGTCACTTCTGTTTTCTTTGTTGTTGTTGTTCTGGTACGCAGAGGTCACCTCTCACTAAAGAGTAAATCCGGTAAGTTTCTCTTCTTGTTGACGTGTGTATGATTGGTCATGATGCATTGACCTGAAGTCTCATTATTCTGATGTTCTGATGGGTCAGTGAAGGCCACGTCGTCACAGACTTGATCAGGTACAACACCTGGCGCTCTCTGCCCCGCCACAATAAAACACTGAGCTGGAGTTTCACAATAAAACGACTTCAGCAGAGTTTTTAAATGTGACCCTTAGACTAGACTCTAGACCCTTAGACTAGACTCTAGACCCTAGACTAGACTCTAGACCCTTAGACTAGCCTCTAGACCCTTAGACTAGCCTCTAGACCCTTAGACTAGCCTCTAGACCCTTAGACTAGACTCTAGACCCTAGACTAGACTCTAGACCCTAGACTAGCCTCTAGACCCTAGACTAGCCTCTAGACCCTAGACTAGCCTCTAGACCCTAGACTAGACTCTAGACCCTTAGACTAGCCTCTAGACTAGCCTCTAGCCTCTCAGTCCTTGTGGTCTGGGCCCCTCACAGACCCCCTAGAGGTCTCTGGGGTCCTCTCAGGTGGACTTGTCGTCGACGTTGATTCTGAACAGAAGTTCCTTCTCTTTGTTTTCTTCCTTCAGATTCATCAGGAACCAAAGGAGAACCTCCAGAACCGGAGACAGGCCCGGCTCTGGTTTGAGGAAGAGGACCACGGGGACCTGGGTAGAGGGTTCCATGTGGTTTAGGTCTAGACCCAGAGGAAGAGGACCTGGGTAGAGGGTCCCATGTGGTTTAGGTCTAGACCCAGAGGAAGAGGACCTGGGTAGAGGGTTCCATGTGGTTTAGGTCTAGACCCAGAGGAAGAGGACCTGGGTAGAGGGTCCCATGTGGTTTAGGTCTAGACCCAGAGGAAGAGGACCTGGGGAGAGGGTTCCATGTGGTTTAGGTCTAGACCCAGAGGAAGAGGACCTGGGGAGAGGGTTCCATGTGGTTTAGGTCTAGACCCAGAGGAAGAGGACCTGGGGAGAGGGTTCCATGTGGTTTAGGTCTAGACCCAGAGGAAGAGGACCTGGGTAGAGGGTCCCATGTGGTTTAGGTCTAGACCCAGAGGAAGAGGACCTGGGGAGAGGGTTCCATGTGGTTTAGGTCTAGACCCAGAGGAAGAGGACCTGGGTAGAGGGTTCCATGTGGTTTAGGTCTAGACCCAGAGGAAGAGGACCTGGGGAGAGGGTTCCATGTGGTTTAGGTCTAGACCCAGAGGAAGAGGACCTGGGTAGAGGGTCCCATGTGGTTTAGGTCTAGACCCAGAGGAAGAGGACCTGGGGAGAGGGTTCCATGTGTAGTTCGACCTCCCACCAACAGGGAGCGCAGGCGCCCTGTTGGTGGCAGCTCAATATCATCAGGAGTTCACATGACTTAAAATGAATGTTTTTATTTCATGGTGAACACACGTTATATATATATATATATATATATATATATATATATATATATATATATATATATATATATATATATATATATATATATATATATATATATATATATATATATATATATATATATATATATATTATATATGCATAAAGTTGTCATGTTAATGTTAACCCCATAATAAACTATAACATTTATAACTCAACACTATTATGACTAAAGTATATAAAACTCTTTATTCATCATTTATTAACATTGTTCCTTTAACACTCTTTAGTTATAAATGTTTAATCTTGTTTCTTTGTGTTTTCATACTTTATAAATGATGTTTTTCCCTGTTTGTAATAAAATATATTACAAACAATATTAAAGACCTTCAGATTATTTACGAGATGATTTATTAAGTAGTAAATGATTAAAATGATGTCATGTTTTTATTTAACATGAGTTAGAGATGTCGTCACGTTATGGACTATAATCCAGTTACTAGTGGTTAGTTAAGCGTTAGTTAACGTAAAGTGAGGATTATGTGTTCTAAAGCATTCATAACGTCATTAGTCCTAGTTACTACTGGTTAGTTAACTTTAACTAACCGCCTGTACTATTGTTGTTGTTATTGTGGTTTCTATTAGAACATTACTGTAGCGGCTGTCCCTTCTGGGCCTCAGTAGCTGTTCCTGGACGTCCCGTTGGTTGAACCTCTAGGAACGAGTCCACCGTGAAACACGTCACAGCTCACCTCTGATTAATCTAAACAATGCAAACTATAACATACAATTATAATATCACTATAACGAACACAATCTAAATATGAATATAAATAATATAGTATTCAAATCTGAGTCTAAATTACAATTACAATATGGAAAACGGCACCAACAATTACATTTACTTTAGTACATGTTATTTATTCAGTTTGCGTGACGGATCCACAACACACTGTGACGTAGTCTCTGGTGCGATGACCAGCAGCGTCCACACGGGGGCAGCACGCACACATACACACACACACACACACCCATACACACACACACAAACACACACACGCAGACACACAAACACGCGTACACATTCACACACATTGACACTAAAACACGTCTCTGTGACGTCACCGCGAGGACTGATGACTCATTAAGGTGTGTGTGTGTGTGTGTCTGAGTGTGTGTGTGTGTGTCTGTGTGTGTCTATGAGTGTGTGTGTGTGTGTGTCATGTTTACATTAAAGTAGAGAGTCCAACTCATCTGGGGGGGCGGGGGGGCGGGGGGCTTTCCTCCTGATCCTCTTGTGTCTGCTGCTGGCTGCGCGCGACTCTCCGGGTCTGCTCACACCGGACAGAACTGTATCCTCCTCCTCCTCCTCCTCCTCCTCCTCCTCCTCCTCCTCCTCCTCCTCCTCATCTCGCTCACAACAACTTTGACAGCTGCCGCAGCGGGAGGACCGGGAGGCTGCGCGAGGACCACTTACCGGCGTTTCTTCGGGTCTGGAGCGGTCCCTGTCGGGCTCCTCCCGGTGGGACACCGGATCCGGTCTCCGGTGAGACCCTCACACCGGCGCGCTGCTGGTCTCATGCGGGATTTACACGGACGGACTCGCGCGCACGCCGCGTGCACGCGCCGCGCCACACTGGCCGGGATCTGAACCTCCACCTTTAGGAAACTTTATCCCCCCCCCCCGGGGGACCGGCTCCGTGACGTCATGTGGACTCCGACTGAGGACGAGAAGCTCGGAGTGGGTGAGTTCGCGCGCGGCGCGTGCCCGTGAACTCGGTAGTATTCTGCTGCAGTGATGCGAGTACTCTGGTACTTCTAAAGGTTCATGGCCATCATGTACTCCATCATGTAGTACTTTAATACTCTCTGTAGTACTCTGTCTATCTGAAGTCATACTCCGTTATACCTAGCTTTTTTAAATAAAGGTCTGTGTAGTTAAATATATTAAATACAGTGTATATATATATATATATATATATATATATATATATATATATATTTGTGCCTTCACACCGAGGCCCCGCCTTCATGCCAAGTGGTGTTGTTGTTTACTTGTTGTTGTGTAGTTGTTGTTGCGAGTCTGCTCTATGCGGCCTGCATACTGAGGTCGGCGAAGCTCTGAGAAAAACACTATTCAGAGAAATGAAAGAGGCTCTGTGTCCACACACACACACACACAGAGACACACACACACACACACACACACACACACACACACACACACAGTAATATGTCCACATGTTGCGTAATCACACACACACACACAGAGAGACACACACTTCTGATGAAGTTTAAGGTTCATAAACATGTTTATATATTTATATTAAAACAAATAATAAATAATAAAAGTTCATCAAGAACTCTTAAACTTTAAAACTGTTTGTGTGTGTGTGTCTCTGTGTATGTGTGTGTGTGTGTGTGTATATATGTGTGTCTGTGTGTGTGTCCTGCAGCCTCCCATTGAATGACCTTAATGGTGTTAATGGGCCTGACTGAGTGGCTCAGGGGTCAAAGGTCAACGTGCTGTCACTGGGACACAGAGGACACCTGACCTGAGTGAGAGGCTTTTATTTTGAAGGGACAGAGTAGTTGCAAATGGTTTTGAGTCTCACTCACACAAACTCTAACACGCACACACACACACACACACACACACACATTCACTATAACATACACACTGACACCCCCCCCCTCCCGCTGGTGATTAGTGGTTTAATCCTGTGGTGGAGGTTTAGCCCACTGCTCCACTTTTAGACCATCTGGACCAGAGGGGGAGGGGCTTACCCCAGCACAGGGGGGAGGGGCTTACCACAGAGGGGAGGGGCTTACCACAGCACAGAGGGGAGGGGCTTACCACAGAGGGGAGGGGCTTAACACAGCACAGGGGGGAGGGGCTTACCACAGAGGGGAGGGGCTTACCACAGCACAGAGGGGAGGGGCTTACCACAGAGGGGAGGGGCTTACCACAGAGGGGAGGGGCTTAACACAGCACAGGGGGGAGGGGCTTACCCCAGCACAGAGGGGGAGGGGCTTACCACAGCACAGAGAGGTTCAGGAACGCACAACACATATTACAGACTATGATAATACTGTAATATTACAGTAATAATATATTACAGTGACATTACAGTTGTTCTTCGTCTTCCTCATGAACTCTTCATCTTCCTCATGAACTCTTCGTCATAACAAACAAACTGTCTGACCTCGAGTCATGTGACACAAAACTGAGACGTCACAAATAATCTGTTTATGCTTGTGGAACAACACACACACACATACACACACAACACACACACACACCACACATATGTGTGTGTATATGTGTGTGTGTTGTATGTGTATGTGTGTGTGTTGTGTGTGTATGTGTGTTTGTTGTGTGTGTGTGTTGTCCTCGTTAATCCGGATCATTCCGGTTGGCTCTTTGTTCTGTTGACGCTTCGCTGCCTTCAAACACATCAGTTAGTGGAACAGAGTGCATTCTGGGAGTCAGGAGTGATCAACCAACCAGAGGCCTTTAAAGCTTCCTCAGGAGTTACTGTCATGACTGGAGCTCCTGCTGCTGCTCCTCCTCCTCCTCCTCTTCATTCTCCTCCTCCTCCTCCTCCTCCTCCTCCTCTTCATTCTCCTCCTCCTCCTCTTCATTCTCCTCCTCCTCCTCTTCATTCTCCTCTTCCTCCTCGTCATCATCTTCTGTATCCTTCTCCTTTTCTTCCTCGATTTTCTGCTCCTCCTGCTCCTCTTCTTCCTCTTCCTCCATCAAAATGGGTTATTGACTCATAATTAATGAGAAGCTGCTCTTGTTGTTGTTGTTGTTGTTGTTGTTGTCGTCCGACTACTTTCAAACTTTCTTTGGTTCAAACGACAGATTTAAACTGAAGCTCCGCCCACTTTGTGAAACGTTGTGCCTTCGGCTGCTGCAAAGCATCATGGGAAATGTGGAGCAGCTTTCGTCTCACGGCTCACCCTTTATTAATCATCTTATAAATAACACCGAAGCTTTGACCAATCACAGCGCGGCAGAGTCTGTGTATGAATACAAAGATGATCATCCTCTGTGACATCAACACCCGGGTCAAAGGTCAAACCGCTGGATCCGTTAATCTTTGTTTGTTTTGACGTTTAAAGACTAAGCTAACGTTAGCCACGGAAGCTAATGCGTCCCGTCGTCAAGGCAACACTCGGCGGCATCGTTTTATATCAACTTAAATTAATTATTATTAATAATAATTAAACTAATATAATATAATAATCAAACTAATATAATATAATAATTAAACTAATATACTATATAAATGTAACTAATATAATATAATGTTTAACTAATATAATAACTAATATAATATAATGTTTAACTAATATAATAACTAATATAATATAATGTTTAACTAATATAATAACTAATATAATATAATAATTAAACTAATATACTATATAAATGTAACTAATATAATATAATGTTTAACTAATATAATAACTAATATAATATAATAATTAAACTAATATAATAATTAAACTAATATACTATATAAATGTAACTAATATAATATAATGTTTAACTAATATAATAACTAATATAATATAATAATTCAACTAATATAATATAATATTTAACTAATATAATTAAACTAAATAAATACAATTATTAGTATTGTCATTATTATTATTAATACTATTATTATCATTATTAAAGGACATATATATATATATATATATATATATATATATATATATATATATATAAAGTAATAATAAAAAGTGTGACCCCCCCCCCCCCCTGCAGACGAAGCTGGGCTTATGTAACAAGGAGCTTCACTCTGACCCAAATGGAAGAGACAAAGCGGACAGCTGCTCCACGTTAAAGGAGATTCAATACAACAGCTGGGAGGAGGAGGAGGAGGAGGAGGAGGAGGAGGAGGACAGGGATGAGTAAGAGGAAGAAGGAGATGGATGAAGAGGAGGAGGAGGAGGAGGAGGAGGAGGAGGAGGAGGAGGAGGAGGAGGAGGAGTTGTGCAGGAGCAACTCTGAGTGTCTGCTGGTCTCTTCTGATGTTCAGATCTTTATTTCTTTGTGATGATTTATTGAGGTCATCCGTATAAATGTCTATTATAATTAGAATAAAGCTAATCTTTCTTTATTGTCTCATGATGTTTAATAATCTGCTTCAATCATGTTTATTCATGTTGCAACATCTTCACACACCTACATCACGAGAGCACCACCAAGTTGCACATTTCCAGCAGCACTTGAAAGCACCGCCATGATGCTGCAGGTGCGAGGGACCGGCATGTGGATCAGGCTTTTACCCACAATGCATAGCGCCGAGGAGTAAACCAGTCAAAGGATGAACCGTTAGATTGTTCTCTAGATCATTCTGACTCCCTTCACTGTTTAGCGTCTTGATGCTACGCTACGCTACGCTAACGGCACTCGCTCGTTAGCATTATATTAAGCTTATATAAATAGTATAGACTTCTATACAACCAGAGCAGCCCCCTGGTGGTCAGGAGGGAGAATGCAGCTCTTACGGCATCTGTGTATATTTCGTGTGACATTTGGTCCCGAGCACGAATCCACTGAAGCAGAGGAGCGTCGGCACGGCAACCACTCTAAGGGGAAATAACTTCACGGTGTTTGAACCAGAAGGGGGGGGGGAGGAGATGGGGGGAGGGGGGAGATGGGGGGGAGGGGGGGGCATGTTCACATGAGCATCAGGATGGAAACATACTCTAAAAACGAGTGGCATGCATATAACTTTTATTGTGAAAGGGAAGCGATTTCCTCTCTCTATCTCTCTCTCCCTCTCTCTCTCTCTCTCTCTCTATCTCTCTCTCCCTCTCTCTCTATCTCTCTCTCTCTCTATCTCTCTCTCTCTCTCTCTATATCTCTCTCTCTCTATCTATCTCTCCCTCTCTCTCTATCTCTCTCTCTCTCTCTCTCTCTCTCTATCTCTCTCTCTCTTATCGTTTTAGTGATCGATCTTCTTTGTTTAGAGATTATGGAATATTTCATATTTCAATTTCACACACACACACGCACACACACACAAAGACATACACACACACACAGACACGCACACAAAGACATATACACACACACACACACACACACAGGTCTCTCATGGGTTCATCATCATAATTCACTCTTCATGTTTTTGAACACATGAACATTAAGAGTGAATTATGATGACATCATCCTGATGATGTCATCTTGTTGTTTACTTGTTGTGTACTTGTTGTTTACTCTCTGCTGCAGTGCTCTGCTCCTTCAGGGCCTCCGTGGCTCCGGCTCTGGTTCTGGAGGTCGGGGAGACGGTCCAGATCCTGGAGAGATGTGAAGGTGAGACCACCTGGACCCAGGTCACCTCCTAGAGGAGAGGAGGCAGGAGAGGAGGCAGGAGAGGAGTCAGGAGAGGAGGCAGGAGAGGAGACAAGAGAGGAGGCAGGAGAGGAGGCAGGAGAGGAGACAAGAGAGGAGGCAGGAGAGGAGGCAGGAGAGGAGACAAGAGAGGAGTCAGGAGGAGGGCAGGAGGGAGACAGGAGAGGCAGGAGGAGGAGAGGAGACAAGAGAGGAGGTCAGGAGAGGAGGGAGAGAGGAGACAAGAGGAGGCAGGAGAGGAGGCAGAAGAGGAGACAAGAGAGGAGGCAGGGAGAGGAGCAGGAGAGGAGACAGAGAGGAGACAAGAGGAGGAGGAGGAGGCAGGAGAGGAGACAGAGAGGGAGGCAGGAGAGGAGACAGAGAGGAGACAAGAGAGGAGCAGAGAGGAGACAAGAGAGGAGCAGGAGGAGCAGGAGAGAGGAAGGAGACAAGAGAGGAGGCAGGAGAGGAGACAAGAGAGGAGACAAGAGAGGAGGCAGGAGAGGAGACAAGAGAGGAGGCAGGAGAGGAGACAAGAGAGGAGGCAGGAGAGGAGACAAGAGAGGAGGCAGGAGAGGAGGCAGGAGAGGAGACAAGAGAGGAGACAAGAGAGGAGGCAGGAGAGGAGACAGGAGAGGAGACAAGAGAGAGAGAGCAGGAGAGGAGACAGGAGAGGAGACAGAGGAGACAAGAGAGGGAGGAGGCAGGAGAGGAGACAAGAGAGGGAGGAGAGAGAGAGGAGAGGAGACAAGATAGGAGGCAGGAGAGGAGGCAGGAGAGGAGGCAGGAGAGGAGGCAGGAGAGGAGACAAGAGAGGAGGCAGGAGAGGAGGCAGGAGAGGAGACAGGAGAGGAGACAAGAGAGGAGGCAGGAGAGGAGACAGGAGAGGAGGCAGGAGAGGAGACAGGAGAGGAGACAGGAGAGGAGGCAGGAGAGGAGGCAGGAGAGGAGACAAGAGAGGAGGCAGGGAGGAGGAGGGAGACAAGAGAGGAGCAAGGAGAGGAGGCAGGAGAGAGGAGACAAGAGAGGAGTCAGGAGAGGAGGCAGGAGAGGAGACAAGAGAGGAGGCAGGAGAGGAGGCAGGAGAGGAGACAAGAGAGGAGGCAGGAGAGGAGACAGGAGAGGAGACAAGAGAGGAGACAAGAGAGGAGGCAGGAGAGGAGGCAGGAGAGGAGACAGGGAGAGGGAGGAGCAGGAGAGGAGACAAGAGAGGGAGGAAGAGAGGAGGGAGAGGGAGACAAGAGGAGAGGGAGAGCAGAGAGGGAGGCAGGAGAGGAGGCAGGAGAGGAGACAAGAGAGGAGGCAGGAGAGGAGAGAGAGAGGAGAGGAGACAAGAGAGGAGGCAGGAGAGGAGGCAGGAGAGGAGGCAAGAGAGGAGGCAGGAGAGGAGACAAGAGCAGGAGAGGGAGACAGAGAGGAGGAGACAAGAGAGGAGGCAGGAGAGGGAGACAGGGAGAGGGAGGCAGGAGAGGAGGCAAGAGAGGAGACAAGAGAGGAGGCAGGTGAGGGAGACGGAGGCAGGGAGAGGAGAGAGGGAGGAGAGGAGGCAGGAGAGGAGGCAGGAGGAGGAGAGGAGGCAGGAGAGGAGACAGGAGAGGAGACAAGAGAGGAGGCAGGAGAGGAGGCAGGAGAGGAGACAAGGAGAGGAGGCAGGAGAGGAGACAAGAGAGGAGGCAGGAGAGGAGGCAGGAGAGGAGACAAGAGAGGAGGCAGGAGAGGAGGCAGGAGAGGAGACAAGAGAGGAGACAGAGAGGGAGGCAGAGAGGGAGACAAGAGAGGAGGAGAGGAGGCAGGAGAGGAGACAGGAGAGGAGACAAGAGAGGAGGCAGGAGAGGAGGCAGGAGAGGAGACAGGAGAGGAGACAAGAGAGGAGACAAGAGAGGAGGCAGGAGAGGAGGCAGGAGAGGAGACAGGAGAGGAGGCAGGAGAAGGAGAGGAGAGAGGAGAGGAGACAAGAGAGGAGGCAGGAGAGGAGGCAGGAGAGGAGGCAGGAGAGGGAGACAGGAGAGGAGACAGGAGAGGAGGCAGGGAGAGGAGCAGGGAGGAGGCAGGAGAGGAGACAAGAGAGAGGAGGCAGGAGAGGAGACAGGAGAGAGGAGACAGAGAGGAGGCAGAGGAGACAGGAGGGAGCAGGAGAGGGGAGACAAGAGAGGAGGAGGAGGGAGAGGAGAGGAGGCAGGAGAGGAGACAGGAGAGGAGACAAGAGAGGAGACAAGAGAGGAGGCAGGAGAGGAGACAGGAGAGGAGACAAGAGAGGAGGCAGGAGAGGAGAGGGAGGGGGGAGGAGACAGGATAGGAGGCAGGAGGAGGAGAGGGAGAGGAGGAGACAGGAGAGAGGAGGCAGGAGAGGAGAGCAGGAGGAGACAAGAGAGAGAGGGAGGGCAGAGAGGAGGCAGGAGAGGGAGACAGAGAGGAGGAGAGGCAGGAGAGGAGACAAGAGAGGAGGCAGGAGAGGAGACAAGAGAGGAGGCAGGAGAGGAGGCAGGAGAGGAGACAGGAGAGAGAGAGGAGAGGAGACAAGAGAGGAGGCAGGAGAGGAGCAAGAGAGGAGGCAGGAGAGGAGTCAGGAGAGGAGACAAGAGAGGAGGCAGGAGAGGAGGCAGGAGAGGAGACAGGAGAGGAGACAAGAGAGGAGGCAGGAGAGGAGACAGGAGAGGAGACAAGAGAGGAGGCAGGAGAGGAGACAGGAGAGGAGACAAGAGAGGAGACAGGAGAGGAGGCAGGAGAGGAGGCAAGAGAGGAGGCAGGAGAGGAGAGAGAGGACAGGAGGAGAGAGAGGAGAGAGACAGAGAGGAGAGCAGAGAGGAGGCAGGAGAGGAGACAGGAGAGGGAGACAAGAGAGGAGGCAGGAGAGGAGACAGGAGAGGAGACAAAGAGAGGAGAGAGAGAGGAGGAGACAAGAGAGAGGGCAGGAGAGGAGACAGGAGAGAGAGACAGGAGAGAGGCAGGAGAGGAGAGGAGAGAGGAGAGGAGAGAGAGGGAGAGGAGAGGGAGAGGAGGAGAGGGAGAGGAGAGAGAGGAGACAGGAGAGGGGAGAGAGGGAGAGGAGAGGAGAGGAGAGGAGGAGAGGAGAGAGGAGGAGAGGAGAGGAGAGAGGAGAGGAGGAGAGAGGAGGAGGAGGAGAGGAGGAGAGAGGAGAGAGGAGAGAAGAGGAGAGAGAGGAGGAGAGGAGAAGAGGAGGAGAGGAGGAGAGGAGAGAGAGAGGAGGAGAGAGGAGAGGAGAGGAGAGAGGAGAGAGAGGAGAGGATCATTCATATATTATTTTAATTTTAATTATTAATATCATTATGATCTCATAACTGTTCAAAGTGATTATCGTAACTTAGAGACACCGCCTGACAACACACACACACACACACACACACACACACAGACACACACACACACACACACACACACACACACACACAGACACACACACACACACACACACACACACACACACACACACACACACACACACACACACACACACACACACACACTCTCGTCCAGCTGGTCGCATGAGGGACTAATCGTCTTAACGAGGCCATGATGAGTTCTGATTGATTATTAATCTCATCTTCACGTCTCGTGATGTGGATCAGGAGAGGAAGAGGAAGATGAGAGGAGAGGAAGAGGGGGGAAGAGGAGAGGAAGAGGAGAGGAAGAGGAAGAGGAGAGGAAGAGGAGGGGGAGAGGAGAGGAGAGGAAGAGGAAGAGGAGAGGAAGAGGAGAGGAAACGGAGGGGAAGAGGAGAGGAAGAGGAGAGGAAGAGGAGAGGAATAGGAAGATGAGAGGAAGAGGAGAGGAAGAGGAGAGGGAGAGGAGAGGAATAGGAAGATGAGAGGAAGAGGAGAGGAAGAGGAGGGGAAGAGGACATGAAGATAACCGTAGTGGACATCCAGAAGACGGTGATGTGTGTGGAGGTTATTAATAACTATGAGAGAACGACAGCTGTCAATCACCCTGTAGCTCCGCCCCCAAAACACACACACCAGGGAGGGAAGTTTATTAACTGTATTACTTTATTAACGTGATGAATTAAATGTAATAATGAACCCCAAACCATGAATACTTCATAACGCTTTAATGTAACTTCAGGGTGGTACCGAGGATCCTCCACCAGGAAGCCACAAGTCAAGGTAAGAGACGGCTCCTCCCACACGGCTCCTCCCACAGGGCTCCTCCCACAGGGCTCCTCCCACAGGGCTCCTCCCACAGGGCTCCTCCCACACGGCTCCTCCCACAGGGCTCCTCCCACACACGGCTCCTCCCACAGGGCTCCTCCCACAGGGCTCCTCCCACAGGGCTCCTCCCACACGGCTCCTCCCACACGGCTCCTCCCACACGGCTCCTCCCACACGGCTCCTCCCACACGGCTCCTCCCACAAGGCTCCTCCCACAGGGCTCCTCCCACAAGGCTCCTCCCACACGGCTCCTCCCACAGGGCTCCTCCCACACGGCTCCTCCCACAAGGCTCCTCCCACAGGGCTCCTCCCACACGGCTCCTCCCACATGACTCCTCCCACACGGCTCCTCCCACAAGGCTCCTCCCACAGGGCTCCTCCCACCCGGCTCCTCCCACAAGGCTCCTCCCACAAGGCTCCTCCCACAGGGCTCCTCCCACAAGGCTCCTCCCACAGGGCTCCTCCCACACGGCTCCTCCCACAGGGCTCCTCCCACAGGGCTCCTCCCACAAGGCTCCTCCCACAGGGCTCCTCCCACAGGGCTCCTCCCACACGGCTCCTCCCACAGGGCTCCTCCCACAGGGCTCCTCCCACACGGCTCCTCCCACACGGCTCCTCCCACACGGCTCCTCCCACATGGCTCCTCCCACAGGGCTCCTCCCACACTGCTCCTCCCACATGGCTCCTCCCACATGACTCCTCCCACACGGCTCCTCCCACAGGGCTCCTCCCACAGGGCTCCTCCCACACGGCTCCTCCCACATGACTCCTCCCACAAGGCTCCTCCCACAGGGCTCCTCCCACATGAGTCCTCCCACATGGGGACTGAGGAGTATGATGTTGAGAACTGTCAATCACCTGGTAGCCCCGCCCTAAAGACTGTGGTCTAAAGTGGTAGTGTTGGTTCTGCTGCCCCCTGTGGACTAAAGTGGTAGTGTTGGTTCTGATATCTGAGATATAAACAAAAAGTCAATAAAGGACGTTTGAACCTGAGCTGGTGTCTCTCTCTCTCTCTCTCTCTCTCTAGGGGGTTTTCCCAGTCAGCTACATCCACTTGAAGAAAGCTGTCGTCACCAACAGAGGGTGAGTAACTTCTAAACTACTAAACCACTAAACTAGTTAGGTTTAAACTCCTACAGTGGGTTCTGCAGTGGGTTCTGCAGTGGGTTCTGCAGTGGGTTCTACAGTGGGTTCTACAGTGGGTTCTGCTGGAAAACCTGACCCTGTTCATGCCGCCCGTGTTTCAGGCCCCAGGAGAGCGTGGTTCCCCTGGAGAACCCCACGGTGACGGAGGTGACCTCTACGCTGCGGGAGTGGGCGTTGCTATGGAAACAACTCTATGTGGTGAGCAGACGTTCTTCTTCACGGCCTTTAATGCAGCAGCCGTCATTATTACTAATGATTCATTAATTATGTTATTAATGCTTCATCAATTATGTTAGTAATGCTTTAATGAGACCATGGTTTATGCAGCTTCAACTTATGAAGCAGACTTCTATACAACCAGAGGCGCCCCCTGGTGGTCAGGAGAGAGAATGCAGCTCTAACACATGAAGCATAGACTTCTATACAACCAGAGGAGCCCCCTGGTGGTCAGCAGAGAGAATGCAGCTCTAACACATGAAGCAGAGACTTCTATACAACCAGAGGAGTTATGAGAATGAATGACTAACGTAAAGCATGAATAAGATGCGTTAGGAGGATGAACCTCTGGGTGTTTCTTTCAAAACAAACACTAACAGCTGCTGCTCTCATTGGATGAACGTCCCCCCCCCCCCCCCCAGAGGCACAAGGTGGAGCTGTTCTACAAGCTCCGCCTTGTGATGACGGAGCTGCTGGACCTGAGGAGGCAGCTGCTGTCGGGTCACATGACCCAGGACCAGAGCCGGGAGGTCAGGAGGCACGCCACCCTGAGGCTGGACTGGGGCAACGAGTGAGACACACACACACACACACACACACATATACATATACATATATACACACACATATACATATATACACACACACATATACATATACATATATACACACACACACACATATACACACACACACATATACACATATACAGAGACACACACATACACACACACACACACATATACACGCACACACGCACACACACATATATACACATATACAGAGACACACGCACATATACACACAGACACACGCCCCCCTGAGGCCTCCCCCTGAGGCCCTCCCCCAGGCAGCTGTCTCTGGACCTGGTCCCCCGGCGGGACGGGGAGCTGCTGGATGAAGACCAGCTCAGCGTGTCGGAGCTCTACAAGATGGTGACTCCCTCGTTTGTTTGTTTATTTGTTGTTTGTTTTATCATTATTTATGTCCCAGAGATTGGTTTGAAATACGTAAACATCTTCTGCTTCAGAAAAATAAATAAGTCTTCTTCAAGTAGAGTGTAGAGTAGAGTGTAGAGTAGAGCGTAGAGTAGAGCGTAGAGTGTGTAGAGTAGAGTAGAGTGTAGAGTAGAATGTAGAGTAGAACTAAGAGTAGAGTGTAGAGTAGAATGTAGATTGTAGAGTAGAATTCAATTCAATTCAGTTTATTTGTATATTCCAGTTTCACAAATTACAAATGTGTCTCAGAGAGCTTCACAGTCTGTACACATGGCTGTTCTTCTTCTTCTTCTTCTTCTTCTTCTTCTTCTTCTTCTTCTTCTTCTTCTTCTTCTTCTTCTTCTTCTCTATTACTGATGAGTAATATTCTGCTCTGGCATTGCGGAGGGCCTTCTTATAAGTTTTAAGACTATCTCGCCAAACTAAGCGGGATTCTTCCCGATTAGTTGAACGCCAAATGCGTTCAAGCTTTCGTGACGTTTGCTTTAATGTGCGGGTCTGAGGGTTATACCAGGGAGCAGACCTCCTCTTCCTCACCCTCTTCTTCTTCAGAGGGGCTATCGAGTCCAGTGTCATTCTCAGTGAGCCTGTGGCACTATCAACAAGATGATCAATCTGGGACGGACAGAATGTAGAGTAGAATGTAGAGCATAGAGCAGAGTGTAGACTCTATACTCTACTCTACACTCTACTAGTAGAGTGTAGAGTAGAGTAGAGTGTAGAGTAGAGCGTAGAGTAGAATGTAGAGTAGAGTGTAGAGTAGAGCGTAGAGTAGAGTGTAGTACACTCTACTCTACACTCTACGCTCTGTAGAGTGTAGAGTAGAGTATAGAGTAGAGTAGAACATAGAGTAGAGTGTAGAGTAGAATGTAGAGTAGAATGTAGAGTAGAGTGTAGAGTAGAGCGTAGAGTAGAGCGTAGAGCAGAGTGTAGACTCTACACTCTAATCTACACTAGTGTAGAGTGTAGAGTAGAACATAGAGTAGAGTGTAGAGTAGAGTGTAGAGTAGAACATAGAGTAGAGTGTAGAGTAGAGCGTAGAGTAGAGTGTAGTAGAGTGTAGAGTAGAGCGTAGAGTAGAGTGTAGAGTGTGGAGTAGAGTGTAGAGTAGAGTGTAGAGTAGAGTGTAGAGTAGAGTAGAGTGTAGAGTAGAGTGTGATGTTTGTGGATATTCATATTTACTCAGAGCTGTGACTCAGACTCTTGATGCTACTTCAAGGTCGCCTCGTAAAACACAACGTTCAGTCTGTAAACACACGTTCACCTGTTGTTCTGTTGTTCTGTTGTTCTGTTGTTCTGTTGTTCTGTTGCCTGGAGACAGAGAGAGAGAGAGAGAGAGAGAGAGAGAGGGGAGAGAGGGGGAGTGAGAGGGGGAGAGAGAGGGAGAGAGAGGGGAGAGAGAGGGAGAGGGGAGAGGAGAGGGAGAGAGAGAGAGAGAGAGAGAGGGAGAGAGGGAGAGAGAGAGAGAGAGAGGAGAGGGGGAGAGAGAGAGAGAGAGAGGGGGGAGAGAGAGAGGGAGAGAGAGGGGGGGAGAGAGAGAGAGAGAGAGAGAGATGAAGTTGACCGATGGAACAGAAAGACATGAAGAAAGAGGAAATAAACATTTAGTTCACATTATTTTCTTGTTACCTCATAAAATGTCATTTAAATAGAATAGAATAGAATTATACTTTATTAATCCCCAAGGGGAAATTTGAGGACAAAGTAGCACCAATAAACATTAAACT
>CM070109.1:338436-340936 GCA_036178185.1 Liparis tanakae | reverse complement strand
CCATCCCTTCACCCCAGACCTCTAGAGGGTTCCCATCCCTTCCCCCCAGTCCTCTAACGGGTTCCGTGGTTCTGCGTCCTCAGTGCGAGGGGCCCATCCCTTCACCCCAGCCTCCTGTACCTGGCCCATCCCTTCACCCCAGACCTCTAGAGCCTCCTCCATCCAGCGCCTCTAGGGGTTCCCATCCTTCATCAGACCTCAGCTGTTCCCATCCAAGCTCACCCCAGACCTCTACGGCCCATCCTCCTCCAGCCCACGGGTGCGGTTCCCCCACCCAGACCTCAGGTTCTCCCTTCACCCCAGACCTCTGAGGGTTCCATCCCTTCCCCAGTCCTCCTCGGGTCCGTGGTTCTCCCTCAGTGCGATGGGAGCGCCCCCTTCAGCCGCCCCTCCCTGTACCTGGCCCCGTTCTCGAGGTCCCCTGCACCTGTCTTCCACGCAGGTCAGAGCTTCTGGATCAGCACTCAGCTGTCCTCCACCAAGCTCACCCACAGGTCCTCCTGCGGTGCGGTTCCAGTTCTCCCGGGGTCCGGTTCCCCCCGGGGTCCGGTTCCCCCCGGGGACCAGGGAGACCCTCTTCTCCTGGGTCCACCCCTAAGGACAGGCTCCGTTACGGGGTGGAGAATGAATCAATTCTCACACTATTTTGAAATAGAAAACTAAAGCAAGTTAAAGTTAAAAAAAAAAAAAAATCAACTAAAATAGAAAAAACTAAAATATAACAAAAAATATATAAAGTGCATAAGAAGTGAAACTCAAATAAAAAGGAGTGATGATTAAATACATTCAGAGTCGTAGTGCACAAGGTATTTAAATGCCATCTTGCACCTGACCCTCCTGCAGAAGGGGGAGGAGTTACGGTTTGATGTGGTTCTCCTGGTTCTCCTGGTTCTCCTGGTTCTCCTGGTTCTTGACGTTCTCTCGTGTCCCAGTGGACCTCCTGGCGCTGCTCAAGTGGAAGGTCCACCCGGACCGGCTCCTGGAGGTTCTGGCCCGGCTGAGACACGTCAGCGGAGAGGAGGTCGTCAAGGTGGGGCCGGCTGCAGGAACCAATGGGGGGGGGGGGAGCAGACACTCACTGTGTGTGTGTGTGTGTGTGTGTGTGTGTGTGTGTGTGTGTGTGTGTGTGTCAGTTTCTCCAAGACATTCTGGACACATTATTCGCCATCTTGGACGACAACACGGACAAATATGGACCTCTGGTGTTCCAGAGTCTGGTGAGTAGAGAGAGAGAGAGAGAGACAGAGAGAGAGAGAGAGAGAGAGAGAGAGAGAGAGAGAGAGAGAGAGAGAGAGAGAGAGAGAGAGAGAGAGAGAGAGAGAGAGAGAGAGAGAGAGAGAGAGTAAAGAAAATCTAATTGACGATAAATGAAGCATTCATTTATGATATATTATAACTCTCTCTCCCTCTCTCCCTCTCCTCTCCCCTCTCTCCTCTCTCTCCTCCCCTCCTCTCCTCTCTCTCTCTCTCCCCTCCCTCTCTCTCTCCTCCTCTCCTCCCCTCCCTCCCCCCCTCTCTCTCTCTCTCCCTCCTCCTCCTCTCCTCCCTCCCTCTCTCTCTCCTCTCTCTCTCTCTCTCTCTCTCTCTCTCTCTCTCTCTCTCTCAGGTGTTTATTATAAATCTCCTCAGGGACAATAAGTTTCTCCACTTCAGGCCGGTGATGGACACGTACATCCAGAAGCACTTTGCAGGCGCCTTGGCTCACAAGTGAGTGTGTGTGTGTGTGTGTGTCTGTGTGTGTGTGTGTGTGTCTGTGTGTTTCTGTGTGTGTGTGTGTCTCTGTCTCTGTGTGTGTGTCTCTGTCTCTGTGTGTGTGTGTGTCTTTCTGTGTGTGTCTCTGTGTGTGTGTGTGTCTCTTTGTCTCTGTGTGTGTGTCTTTCTGTGTGTGTGTGTGTGTGTCTGTGTGTGTGTGTGTGTGTGTGTCTCTGTGTGTGTGTGTGTGTGTGTGTGTGTGTTTGAGGGCGTTAGACCCGCTGTCAGAGCTCTTCTTCTGGTTCTGGTGTTCGCTGTAGAACCCGTAGAGCGTGTTGGTTCTGGCTCTGCATTTTATTGTGAAGGTCGTGACCCCAGGACGCTCTCCTGCTCTCTGGGTTTCAGGGAGCTGCTCCGCTGCCTCAGGTGGTCCGTGGACCGCTCCGCCGAGGCGCTCCGGCAGGACCAGGTCCAGGAGGCCCTGCGGGTGGGTGGGCCGACGGGCGGGACCGCGGCTTTTATCAGAGGATCAAATAGCTAATGTCTCCCCTGCTGCTGGTGTAGCTCCGCCCCCTGCTGGTGGTGTAGCTCCGCCCCCTGCTGCTGGTGTAGCTCCGCCCCCTGCTGGTGGTGTAGCTCCGCCCCCTGCTGGTCCTCACGGCGTGCCCACGCAGCAGATGTGGAGGCCGTCTTTAAATATTCGTTTGACTCCCTGTCGTCTCCGAGGCTGAAGTATTCAGCTGGTTCAGGCTCCAGGTCAAAGGTCAAGGTCACCGGGGGAACGCTTAACCTCACACACACACATAGT
>CM070109.1:328436-333436 GCA_036178185.1 Liparis tanakae | reverse complement strand
TAACCTGT
This sequence comes from Liparis tanakae, assembly GCA_036178185.1. NCBI lineage: Eukaryota > Metazoa > Chordata > Actinopteri > Perciformes > Liparidae > Liparis > Liparis tanakae. The sequence continues at coordinate 333,428 of CM070109.1, read as the reverse complement.
AGCGTGCTAACCTGTAGCGTGCTAACCTGTAGCGTGCTAACCTGTAGCGTGCTAACCTGTAGCGTGCTAACCTGTAGCGTGCTAACCTGTGCTCCTGCAGCGTCATCCTGACCACCGCTCAGCTCTTGTCTCCGGCGCTCCACGAGAACTTCACCGAAGACGAGTTTGACTTCAAGGTGATGATGATGATGGTGATGATGATGATGATTATCATGATTATGATGGTGATGATGATGGTGATGATGATGATGATTATGATGGTGATGATGGTGATGATGATGATGATTATGATGGTGATGATGGTGATGATGATGGTGATGATGATGATGATGGTGATGATGATGATGGTGGTGATGGTGATGATGGTGAATATGGTGATGATGATGGTGATGGTGATGAAGATGATGATGATGATGATGGTGAATATGGTGATGATGATGATGATGATGATGATGATGATGATGATGATGATGGTGAATATGGTGATGATGATGGTGATGATGGTGATGATGATGATTATGATGGTGATGATGGTGATGATGATGGTGATGATGATGATGATGGTGATGGTGATGATGGTGATGATGATGATGATGATGATGGTAATGATGGTGATGAAGATGGTGATGAAGATGATGATGATGATGATGGTGATGATGATGGTGGTGATGGTGGTGATGATGGTGATGGTGAATATGGTGATGATGATGGTGATGGTGATGAAGATGATGATGATGATGATGGTGAATATGGTGATGATGATGATGATGATGATGGTGATGATGATGATGATGATGATGATGGTGATGGTGATGATGATGATGGTGATGATGATGATGATGATGATGGTGATGATGATGATGATGATGATGATCATGATTATGATGATGATGATAATGATGATGGTGATAGTGATGATGATGATGATGATGCAACACCATGAGGACAGGGTTGATCTGGATGTGATCCGAGGCTGTGAGGTGTTAATGTCGTTTGTTTGTTGTTGTTTGTTGTTGTTGTTGTTTGTGATCAGGTGTGGAGCTCCTACTTCAGCCTGGCCGTGCTCTACATCAACCAACCCAGCCTCCAGCTGGAGGGGATGAGTGCTGCTAAGAGGAGGAGGGTGATAGACAAGTGAGGACACACACACACACACACACTGACACACACCTCCTTTCCTCACCTCCTCCTTCCTCTGGTGTTCTCAGGTACGGAGACATGAGGGTGATGATGACCTGCCACCTGTTCACCATGTGGCAGAGCCTCGGTACGACTGCTCTACCGTCTGCTCTCTGTCTGCTCTACCGTCTGCTCTACTGTCTGCTCTACCGTCTGCTCTCTCGTCTGCTCTACCGTCTGCTCTCTGTCTGCTCTCTGTCTGCTTTACCGTCTGCTCTCTGTCTGCTCTCTGTCTGCTCTACCGTCTGCTCTCTGTCTGCTCTACCGTCTGCTCTACCGTCTGCTCTCTGTCTGCTCTACCGTCTGCTCTACCGTCTGCTCTCTGTCTGCTCTACCGTCTGCTCTCTGTCTGCTCTACCGTCTGCTCTCTGTCTGCTCTACCGTCTGCTCTCTGTCTGCTCTACCGTCTGCTCTACCGTCTGCTCTACCGTCTGCTCTCTCGTCTGCTCTACCGTCTGCTCTACCGTCTGCTCTCTGTCTGCTCTACCGTCTGCTCTCTGTCTGCTCTACCGTCTGCTCTCTGTCTGCTCTACCGTCTGCTCTCTGTCTGCTCTCTGTCTGCTCTACCGTCTGCTCTCTGTCTGCTCTACCGTCTGCTCTACCGTCTGCTTCTGCTCTACCGTCTGCTCTCTGTCTGCTCTCTGTCTGCTCTACCGTCTGCTCTCTGTCTGCTCTAGGTGAGGATAAGGTCCACTTCATCCCCGGGATGCTCGGGCCCTTCCTGGGCGTCACGCTGGTCCCTCAGGTGGAGGTGAGGGACCTCATGATCCCCATCTTCCACGACATGATGGACTGGGAGCAGCGCAGGAACGGAAACTTCAAGCAGGTGAGGAGGCCGGGTCAGGTGACCCCGAGGAGGCCGGGTCAGGTGACCCCGAGGAGGCCGGGTCAGGTGACCCCGAGGAGGCCGGGTCAGGTGACCCCGAGGAGGCCGGGTCAGGTGACCCCGAGGAGGCCGGGTCAGGTGACCCCATGATGTCGGCGTGTTGCAGGTGGAGGCGGAGCTTATCGACAAGCTGGACAGTCTGGTGTCCGAGGGGAAAGGAGACGAGAACTACAGGGAGCTCTTCAGTCTGCTGTGAGGAACCTCCTCCTCTCTCTTCTTCCTCTCCTCTCTCTTCTTCTTCTCCTCTCCTCCTCCTCTCGTTCCTATTTCTGCTCTAACTTGTTTGTGTTCTTTATTTTGTGCTGGACTAGAACTCAGCTGTTTGGGCCGTACCCGAGGTACACACACACACACACACACACACACACACACACACACACACACACACACACACACACACACACACACACACACACACACACACACACACACACACACACACACACACACACACACACACACACACACACACACACACACACACACACACACACACACACACACACACACACACACACACACGATTTCGTTGAAGCGGCCTCTAGATGTAACACAAGACATTGAATATAAGATATTAAATCCAATATTGTAAAAGCTGGTTGATCAAAGTTGACTCTTGAACATAATATAAAATATAATCTTGTACATGAGCCTCGATGTGGTTTAGGAACAAGGCTCTTGTTCCGCTGGTGGAGAACATCTACATGCTATTGGCTTATTCCTAGATCTTCCTGAAGCCTTTGATGCCGTCGATTATGTAATATTACTTGCTAAGTTACATCGATCTGGTTTTCTAAGCGTCCCTTTAAATGCTGTTTATGTTCATAACCGCGAGCTGACGGATGTCATGAGGAGTTCCTCAGGGTTCTGTCCGTGGACCCTGTCACTGAGCTGGCTGCTCCTCGTCCTTTACACGTTCTGTTTGCTGATCATACACGTGTGATATGAACTCACGACAATGTTCAATCGCTCATTAAGGAAGCTCATTCTCATTCAAAAAATCTAACTTTATTGTGTTTTCAAGTCAAAATAAAACGTACTGTCCACATAGCTAAGCTCTTTATTGATGGGATTGAAATGAATCAAGTTTCATCCACCACATGTCTCGGAATCCTAGTTGATGAAACATTGAGATGGAAAGAACATTTCCATCCAGTAACAACAAGGCGTCAAGATCACCTGGTGCCATCAGACGAGTCAGGGGTTGGTTCATCAGGCATGCGTCTTAACCCTTTACTCTACTTCCATTCATCCATATCTCATCTACGGCAGTATTGTCTGGGCAAGTACATATCCATCTAATTTACACTAATTACTCAGTTCGCAAAAACAATGTAAGAATAGCTACCTCCTCCAGCTCCTGGGCTCCTCCTCTTGGAGGGAGGAACCTCCTCCAGCTCCTGGGCTCCTCCTGTTGGAGGGAGGAACCTCCTCCAGCTCCTGGGCTCCTCCTGTTGGAGGGAGGAACCTCCTCCAGCTCCTGGGCTCCTCCTCTTGGAGGGAGGAACCTCCTCCAGCTCCTGGGCTCCTGCTCCTCTGTTGAATAAATCCATATGTTGTCTCTCTCTGACGTCCAGACCACGCTCCTTGCTCATATGCTCCCGACACCTTTCAAAGAATATTTAAGACCAATTCTCAGTTCAGGATCTCCACACTAGTCGATCTGCTCACCTCCATCCTCCTCCAGAACCTCTCAGCCCGTTCTCCATCAACACAGAGGTTCTTCACTCGGGAACAATCACGTTCTTATTGCCAACTCTTCATCAGTGACTTCAAACATAGATCAGGGGCCAGCCTGGAGAACCAGCCTCTTCTTCATCTCCATAGTGTTTAGTATTGTTGTTTGTTGTTTGGTGTGTCGCCGTCACTCGTAGGTCCCGCCCCCTGAGCACCAATAAAGGATAAGCAGCCAGAGGGATATCTGGTAACGGGGTTTATTCCAAACCGCAGACTGCGCCTCTGCTCTCCACGCTCCCGATCTTCTGCGTGACCAGCTCCTCTGGAGACAGCCTCAGGCCCACCGACACATCATCGTCAGCTGGACTGATTACTAATCAATCACCGATCAGTCCAGCTGACGGCGATCAGACAGCGTTCCCTGAACCCCCCCCCCCCCCCCCCCGCTCCACCCACTCTGCAGACGAGCCTAAACACACGTTAAATGTTATTCTGGTTTATTATTCATTACTTTAGGTGAGAACCTTGCATAAGCCCTTTGGGTTTCTTTTCTCACCTGCACTCATTTCTGGCTCTTTTAATAATGTTACATTTGTTACTTTATTTTTTAACATAAAACATATATAATCTATAAATTATAAAACATATCTATAAATTATAAAACATATAATCTATAAATTATAATCTATAATTATGAAACATATAATATATAAACTATAAAACATATATATAATGTATAAATTATAATCTATAAATCGTGTTCTCAGTCTGCTGGAGAAGGTGGAGCAAGAGACGTGGAGAGAGACGGAGACGTCCTCCATCACCTCCACCACCCGGCTGATGGAGAGGCTGCTGGACTACAGGTGCACACACACACACACACACACACACACACACACCGAGAGACACACAGATCCAGTGTGTATATTTATACCACATGTATTTATTTGTATATATATATATATATAATTTATTATTCATTTGTTCTATTACCATTTTAATTTGTTTCCTTATATTTCCCTTTGTGTATTTATTCATTTGTTTCCTTTAAAGCGACACTATGTAGTTGTTCCCTTGTAGCGCGGCTAGCGCCCCCTTCAGGTATTTAACGTGGGGGGGGGGCGTACATCCGGTTATAAAATATAAATTATTTATTTATTTTATATTAAATTATAAATTATCTTACATTCAGCAGTTTGTGTGTGTCGCTTTAAGAATAATAGACTCAACGCGTCTCCTCTGTCTCCTCT
>CM070109.1:318436-323436 GCA_036178185.1 Liparis tanakae | reverse complement strand
TCGTGTTTCAGTCTTTACACGTTGTGTTTCAGTCTTTACACCTCGTGTTTCAGTCTTCACACCTCGTGTTTCAGTCTCTACACCTCGTGTTTCAGTCTTTACACCTCGTGTTTCAGTCTTTACACGTTGTGTTTCAGTCTTTACACCTCGTGTTTCAGTCTTCACACCTCGTGTTTCAGTCTCTACACCTCGTGTTTCAGTCTTTACACCTCGTGTTTCAGTCTCTACACCTCGTGTTTCAGTCTTTACACCTCGTGTTTCAGTCTCTACACCTCGTGTTTCAGTCTCTACACCTCGTGTTTCAGTCTCTACACCTCGTGTTTCAGTCTTCTTCCGCCGTGTTTCAGAGTCTTTGGATCGAGAGGACCACCCTGACCCTCACCCACCCGCTGCCGGGCATCTCCCGCTGGTTCGAGGTGGAGAAGCGGGAGCTGGTGAGTGACGAACGTTTCAGCTGAAGCGCTCCGGGAGACGTCCTCATGGTGTTTCCTCCGCCAGGTGGAGGTGAGTCCGCTGGAGAACGCCGTGTCCGTGGTGGAGAACAAGAACCGGGAGCTGCGGACCCTGATCGGCCAGTACCGGCACCAGCAGCCGCACGGCAACATCCAGCTGCTCAGCATGACGCTCAACGGGGTGGTGGACGCCGCCGTCAACGGGGGCGTGGCCCGCTACCAGGAGGTCCGCCTCTGTTCATATCATCATTACATTTGTTTAGATCATTATCAATATAGGTAGAATTTTTTTGTTGTTTATATTATCATTATGATCAATTATTTTTATTTAGATAATTATTATTAGTATTGTAATTATTATTATTATAATTATTATTATTATTATCAACTAGTTTTTACTTAAATCATTATTATTATTGTTAGTATTGTTATATGATCAATGCATTTTTAAAATTATTTTTTATCATTATTATTTGTATTATCAATATTTGTATCATTATTTTATTGTCATTATTATTATAAATATTATTAATATCATTGGTAACATTATTATTATTATTCTAATCATCATTATTATTATTATCATTGTAAATTATTAACAATTATTTTATTTTTTCATCATTATTATTTTTAGTCATATTATTATAATTTTAGCATTATTTGTGTTATTTTTATCCTTATTACTATATTGTAGTGTTGTTGTTGTCATGGCTACTAACCCTGACTCTGGACGCTCAGGCCTTCTTTGACTGCAGTTACATCAGCAGCCACCAGGGGGACTCGCACAAGATCAGCCAGCTCAAAGAGCTGATGCAGGAGCAGGTGAGAGCCCATGGAAACAATCCGATGACGTCATCAGACAGGAAGTGGGGCCAGCTGACTTCCGGTCCTCCTCCCCAGGTCCACGTCCTCGGACTCGGCCTGGCCGTGCACGAGAAGCTGGTGCACCCAGAAATGCGTCCCCTGCACAAGAAGCTGATCGATCAGTTCCACGTGATGCGGAGCAGCCTCTGCCACGTGAGTGCAGGAGATATATATATATATATATATATATATATATATATATATATATATATGTATTTATACATATTTATATATTATATATAATCTATATAGTTATATACATATATATATATATGTATTTATATATAGCTTTTACATATATAATATATGTATATATGTATAGATTATATATACATGTATGTATACTATATATTATATACTATATATATATATATATATATATATATATATATATATATATATATATATATATATATATATATATATATATAATCTCTCCCTCTCAGGGTCTTCCTGGTCTAGAGACGTCCGGGTCAGGACCCACCAGAGGGATCCTGACCTCTCACGGCCCCGAGAGCTTCAAGCTGCTGCACCGTCACAGGTCTCACACACACACACACACACACACACACACACACACACACACACACACACACACACACACACACACACACACACACACAGACACACACACACAGTTACACACACACACACAGTTACACACACACACACAGATACACACAGACACACACAGATACACACACACACAGATACACACACAGAGATACACACACACACAGATACACACACACACACAAACACACACAGATACACACACACACACACAGATACACACACACACACAGAGATACACACACACACACAGATACACACACACACACAGATACACACACACACAGAGATACACACACACACACACAAACACACACAGATACACACACACACACACACACACACAACACACACAGATACACACACACACACACACACAGACACACACACACACAGAGATACACACACACACACACAGATACACACACACACACAGATACACACACACACACAGATACACACACACACACAGAGATACACACACACAGATACACACACACACAGATACACACACACACACAGATACACACACACACACAGATACACACACACACACAGATACACACACACACACAGATACACACACACACACAGATACACACACACACAGATACACACACACACAGAGATACACACACACACAGAGATACACACACACACACAGATACACACACACACAGATACACACACACACACACAGATACACACACACACACACAAACACTTCTGTCCCCCCCCCTCAGTGAGGTGGGCGGCGGCCTGCTGATCCTGGCGGGCGGCGTGGTTGTCGAGCACCCTGAGGACTTCTACCGCATGCAGGTCGGACCATATAGATATGATATATATCTATATATATTTAAATATATTTATATATGGATAAATATATTTATATATGGATAAATATATAAGTATATATATAATAGGATATTATCGTGCACACATTTAGTTTTTGAAGCAGCTTTTTTGAGATAATTAATATAACATAATTCTATGTTGTGGATATTAAAAATGAATAGTTTGCAAAGAAGAATTTTTATCATCCAACATAAAAAAAAGAAATAATATTCATTAATATTAATATTTGTACGACTCATGTTTACCTCAGGAGGATAAAGTTCTCTTTGTATTAAACTGATGAATGTGACGAGACGTTTCTGAACACGCAGGCGAGCCCCTCCTCCTGCAGCCTTAGCTCCACCCACTCGGCGCCCTCTCAGATGATGAGCTCCGCCCCCTCCGCCATCAGAGGTGAGCGCTCCCCCCGAGCATCGCGTGATGCGTTCAGGGCCTTCCGGTCCGTTTCACCTCGTGTCTCTCCGTCCGCAGGCGGCTCGCCGACCGAGAGACACAAACACACCGGAGAGCTGCTGCTGCTGCCCCCCCGCCGCGGACAGGTACCCCCCCCGGTTGTATAGAAGTCTACGCCTCATTGGTTAGAGCTGCATTCTCTCTCCTGGCCACCAGGGGGCTCCTCTGGTTGTATAGAAGTCTCTGCTTCATGAGTCTTGGGTCTAAGGCGCTCTCTCCTCAGGCCCCGCCCCCCCAGCTGGCCCCGCCCCCCCAGCTAGCCCCGCCCCCCCAGCTGGGCGGTCCCTGTAAACCTGGCAGCGATCCCAACCTGTCGGTGGCGGAGAAAGGTCAGAGGTCACACACTCACTCTGACTTACAGGACACCGTGAGGACCATGAAAGGTCAGAGGTGTGAATTTATCTTCCTCCTCCTCCTCCTCTCCTCCTCTCCTCCTCTTCCTCTCTTCCTCTCCTCCTCCTCCTCTCCTCCTCTTCCTCTCCTCCTCTCCTCTCCTCCTCCTCTTCCTCTCCTCCTCTCCTCCTCCTCCTCTCTTCCTCTCCTCCTCCTCCTCTCCTCCTCTTCCTCTCCTCCTCTCCTCTCCTCCTCCTCTTCCTCTCCTCCTCTCCTCTCCTCCTCCTCTTACTCTCCTCCTCCTCCTCTCCTCCTCCTCCCCTCCCTCCCTCCTCTTCTCCTCCTCCTCTCCTCCTCTCCTCCTCTCCTCTCCTCTCCTCCCTCTCCCTCCTCCTCCTCCTCCTCCTCCTCCCTCCCTCTCTCTCTCCTCTCCTCCTCTCTCCTCTCTCCTCCCTCCTCCCTCTCCTCCTCCCCTCCTCCTCCTCCTCCTCTCTCCTCTCCTCCCTCCTCCTCCTCCCTCTCCCTCCTCCTCTCTCCTCCTCCTCCTCCCTCCCTCCCTCCCTCCCTCCTCCTCTCTCCTCCTCCTCCTCTATCTCCTCCTCCCTCTCCTCTCTCCCTCTCCTCCCTCTCTCTCCTCCCTCTCCTCCCCTCCCTCTCCTATTCCCTCTCCTCCTCTCCTCCTCCTCCCTCCTCTCCTCCTCCTCTCCTCTCCTCCTCCTCCTCCCTCTCCTCCTCCCTCCCTCCCTCTCCCTCTCTCCTCTCCTCTCCCTCTCCTCCTCTCCTCCCTCCTCCTCCCTCTCCCTCTCTCCTCCTCTTCTCTCCTCCTCCTCCTCTCCTCCTCTCCTCCTCCTCCTCCTCCTCTCCTCCTCCTTTATTCCTCTCCTCCGCTCCTCCTCCTCTCCTCCTCCTCCTCTGCTCTCCTCCTCTATTCCTCTCCTCCTCCTCTCCTCCTCTTCCTCCTCTCCTCTCCTCCTCTCCTCTTCCTCCTCTCCTCCTCCTCTATTCCTCTCCTCCTTTCCTCCTCCCCTCAGTCCTCACTACTCCCAGTAGTTGGAGTTTGGACAGCGGCACCAGAGAGCCCCTCCCCTTCCTGCCTGCTCATGTGGGCGGAGTCACAGCTCATGTGGGCGGAGTCACAGCTCATGTGGGCGGAGTCACAGCTCATGTGGGCGGAGTCACAGCTCATGTGGGCGGAGTCACGGCGCCTCCTGTTCCACCACGCAACCTTCCTCATGGTACGTGTTATATGTTGTGCACTGAACCTGAAAGACTTTTAGAAACACCTCCTCCTCCTGCTCCTCCTCCTCCTGCTCCTCCTGCTCCTCCTCCTCCTCCTCTCAGGTGTGTGTGCTGTGTCTCCCCCTGTAGGTCAACACCTGTCGATGCTCTTTGATGCTTCCCACCAGCAGCTCAGCGACTTCCCTCCAGCTCTCCCCACGCGCTCCTTAAGAAAGGTATCCCCCCCTCCTC
>CM070109.1:303436-313436 GCA_036178185.1 Liparis tanakae | reverse complement strand
TGGTAACCTCTCCAGGCTGTCACTCCCTCTCACCGGATTGCTGGCGTCTTCCCGCTGGAATGCTGGGGATCATTTCGCTGATTCTCCAGGGTTGCACATCGCTTCTCGTCTCGCAGCCGGCCGGCTCTTGGACACGGCTAAGCGCTAGCTTAACGCTCGTAGTCCCTCCATGTCGCCGCTGTACTCCGTGTCCGATCTTCGTGGCTTCAACAACCACCTGCGCCCGGACTGCGGGGTCGTTCTACAGCAGCATGGCATACTTCGCCAAAGCCATCCTCCACACAGAGGATCTGGCCGCATGTCCACCTACAACTCCACGTCCCGAAACTCCATCCCATCACTATGGTCCTGTCGCAACCGTACTTCCTCATTTCGCCACCACAACAACCAGCACGTGAATCTGTCCAATCTCCGTCCCCTTCCTCAGTCATCACAGCCTATCACAATACACCGTCACCTGAAACTGGCCCTGCTCAACACCCGTTCACTCAACAACAACAAAAGCCTCATTCTGAATGAATTCATAATGGACACTAATCTGGATTGTCTCTGCCTCACTGAAACATGGCATAAACCCCTGGACTATTTCTCCCTCAACCAGACCAACCACCAGGATTCACTTGACAAAGCTCGCTCTGAGGGGCGGGGTGGTGGTGTCGCTGCTGTCTACCGGGAGGACATTAAAACAACAACCATTCCCATTCCTGCTATCAACTCTTTCGAACATCTCACATTCAAACTCTCTGGTCCCACTCCTTTAGTTATTGCTGTTATCTACCGCCCCCCCAAGCCATACCCCTCCTTTTTCTCTGACTTCTCAGATTTTCTGACACAGCTCTCTTCAATCTCACCCACCATTCTCCTATTAGGGGATTTTAACATCCATATTGATAATGCTGAATGTAAATCTGCCACTGAATTCCTGGAACTGCTGCAATGCTTTAATTTCACACAACATATTGACTTCCGCACACACAACCGTGGTCACATCCTGGACCTGGTCTGCTCCACTGGTCTCACAATACCTCATTACAACCAGAACGGTCTCCTTCAAACACTCTGCTCCCTGGTACACTCCTGAACTCCGCCAAATGAAATCCCGTAAGCGCCAGCTTGAAAGACTCCGCAAAAAAAACGGGTTAACAGTCCATCTCCAAGCCCACATCGAGTACCTTCAACAATATAAAGACGCTCTCATCTCAGCCCGGTCCACCTACTACTCACACCTCACACACTCTGGTTCCTCTAACCCTAAGGCTCTCTCCTCAACAATAAACAAACTTCTCAAACCCAAAGACAACACCTCCAAAACCTTTACAGTTGACAAATGCAATTCTTTCTTCTCGTTTTTCAATACTAAAATTGACGACATCTACGGCAGCTTGAACACCTCCCCCGCTAGTTCCATCTCTCCACCTGCTGTCCCCATACTCACCACAGCGCCCCTCTCTAGATTCTCCCTGTGACCCCGTCGGAGCTCCCTTCAGTCAAAAGGAAAGAGAAGCCCTCCCTGCAGCCCGACCCCATCCCATCTACTCTGGCCAAGCAATGTCTCCCAGCCATTGCACCACTCACCACTACCATCATGAACTGGTCCCTCAACACTGGCTCAGCCCCGACACACTTAAACTGGCTGCTGTCACCCCCATCCTCAGGAAAGCTGGACTCCACCCTGAGACCATGAGCAATGTCCGGCCCATTTCAAATCTTCCCTTCCTAGCAGAAGCACTGGAAGGCGTCGTCGCTGCACAACTCAAACCCACCTCACCTCCAATGATCTGCTGGAGCCATTTCAATCTGGTCTCCGCTCACAGCACAGCACTGAAACAGCACTTCTGAAAGTCACCAATGACCTCTTCATCTCCTCAGACTGCGGTCACCTCAACATCCTCATCCTCCTGGATCTCACTGCAGCCTTCGACAGCATCAACCACAGCATCCTTCTCTCCCGCCTCTAAACGTCCCTCAACATCACTGGATCTGCTCCATCCTGGCTCAAATCATATCTAACAGACAACAATTCATCAGCATCAACAACTGCACCTCCTTCACTGCTCCTCTGTCTCAGGGCGTCCCTCAGGGTTCAGTGCTTGGTCCACTTCTCTTCATTCTCTACCTGCTACCTCTTGGACATATCATACGCCAACACGGTCTCCTGTTCCACTGCTATGCCGACGATGTCCAGCTCTCCATCTCCACAAAGGCCATCACCACTGCCACTCACACTACCCTAACCCACCGCCTCACTGACATCAAATCCTGGATGAACACCAACTTTCTAAAACTCAACTGTGATAAATCTGACATGCTCATCATCGGTCCCAAATCTCTCACCAAAACCAGTCATACCTTCAGCCTCGCCATGGACAACTCCACTCTGTCCCCATCCCCACACATCCGCAACCTCGGAGTCATGTTAGACAGCGACCTCTCCTTCAACACCATGTCAAACAAATCACCCGAACTGCCTTCTTCCACCTCAGAGACATCGCTCGTCTCCGTCCATCACTCTCCTCTCTGCTGCTGAAACACTGATCCACGCCTTCATCTCCTCCCGAATAGACTATTGAACAGCATCCTCTATGGCACAACATCAGAAATTCTCGATAAACTCCAGTATATTCAGAACTCTGCTGCTCGACTGCTCACCCACACCCGCTCCCGCGATCACATCACCCGTGTTCTCCAGACCCTCCACTGGCTCCCCGTCCCACAACGTATCCATTACAAAATCCTTCTCCTCCCCTACCAAGCCCTCCATCACCAGGCCCCCTGCTACCTCACCGATCTGCTTCACCATCACACTCCATCCCGCCAACTCCGCTCCTCTGATGCCTCCTCTGCATCCCACACAGGACCAAGCACCGGACTTGGGGTGACAGAGCATTCTCCATTTCTGCCCCTCCTCTGGAACTCTCTCCCCAAAAACATCCGAGACTGCACCGAACTGTCATTATTCAAATCACAAATCAAAACCCACCTGTTCAAAATTGCTTTTAATGTGTGATTGTGTGCTCTGTATGTTCTTATTTGCTTTTATTGTTTGTTTTTATCGTAATTTATAATGCATAGCTTTTAGGTTTTTTCTTTTTCTTTTAATTATATGTTGTAAAGCGTCTTTGAGCACCTGGAAAAGCGCTATATAAATCAAATGTATTATTATTATTATTATTATTATTAACATATCCATGCACCCTTGAAGCGTCGACGTCATGTAAATTAAATGTAAAAGAAAACGATAACATTATTTTTGCCTTAGCCTGGAATCAAAAACAGGTCTCTGTGTCACTAGGCAACCACATGTTGCTCTGTACGCCTTATTAGAGGTAATCACATCAGCTGTAGGGGGTAACATTATTGTAAAAGTGAAAAATGTATGGTGCTTTTACTTCATAAATAGGTGTTCCTCTCAAAAATGAGGTTTTTTTTCTGGTGAAGGTGTTCAGGCCTGTCGTGAAAGTGAATAATTTATGGTGCTTTTACTTAATAAATAGGTATTTATATCAAATTTGGCAGTTTGGGGCGTTTTGAGCCTTTTTTAGTTTTTTTGGCCGATTTGGCCATTTTCCACTTTTTTACAACGGTCGAGTTTTCCCAGAAAATGACAACGGAATCGGCTCAAAATTGGTGAATGTGTTCAGACCTTGACTGGCATAACACTTGATTTTTGTAATAGATATCTGATCAGTGTAAGCTATAGTTTTAAGATGAATAAATTACAAAAATTGCCCGCCAAAAAACATTTCCTACCGACGAAAAAGTCTTTTTTATTTCGGATTGTAGTATATTCAAGTCTTGTGATTCTAACAAACCTATTTTTAACGAATGCTGTTCGCGTTTTTTGGGAGTAATGGCCGTTTGAAAAAAGGGGATATGGCCAAAAACGCAAACTTTGGTGAATATTTGTCGCGCCAACTACGGTTCAAATTTCACGAAATTTGCATCGGATGTTCCAGACGCCATTCTGCACATATCCTGATGATCTGTTATTTTTTTGACCAATAGTGTTGATGTTATAAGCATTACAAAACGGGACACGCCCCTAAAATGTTCGTCGGGCCATAGATGCTTACCACAATGATCTGTTTGAAAAAAGATGATTTAACTTCACTTATCATCATCTCCAATGGGTTTGTTAATATTGGAGCTATAGTTTGGGTTCGGTGGTCACTTTTGTGTTTTTCACAAAAGTTAAAATGGCCGAAACTTAAAGTAGGCGGAGCTTAGAGTCATGAATTGCTTTTTTGTAGAGCAGGTCCTAGAGGAACTGAAAAAAAGCTAGTTTCTGTTCGTGCTGCTGTCGCGCCTAAAGGCTGATTTATGCTCCGTTTGACGCAGAGACGCAAGCCCCGTACCCCCCCTGCGTCTCCCCTTCACCCCTCTTGCGTGCGTCGCCCAACATTTCTGACTATCCGACAAAGCTACGCAAGCAGTCCGCAGCCCGCAGGACTGTGATTGGTCTGCTAACCACATCCTTTGAGTCTCGCCTTTCCGGTTTCATAGCACGATACCGCCATTTTTAAAAGCCACGGCAGAAACACGTACAATGGATCCCGTTGAACGTTTAGCTGAAGAGGTCCGTAAATATGAGCATTTATATAATCCATCATTGACGGAGTATAAGGACACCCAGATGGCGGGTAAATAGATTGTTGTTGACAACAAGACCGGGTATATAAACAAACCAACGACTTCCACGCCCAGAGATGGCGTGGGATAGTCGACTCTAAACGGTCATTGCGCCACCTGCTGTTCTGGCGTGTGGACAACAAGGGAAGTATAAACCAAAACGAGTCCGTCATCCGACTGCGTGGCCAGACGCAGTTGTAGTTTCAAGAGGATATATCGCCCTTAACGCGCTGCTCGCAGGGAACAAAGCAGCGTCGTATGGAGGACTACAAATGACTTAAGTATAAATAAATAAATAAGTAAATGGATAAATATAGGAATAAATAAATGCTTAAATAAATGTATAAATAAATGTATAAATAAATAAATACAGGAATGAATGAATATAAGTTATAAATCAACAGGACATCATTAAATAAATATATTTCTACATTTCTGTATTTCTTCATTTATTTATGTGTGACATTTACGTGTCCGTATATTCAAATGAGCTGTGCGGTCTGAACCTCTGTCTAAAGCCTGATTGGTCAAGTCGGGGAGCAAGACAGAAGCAGTCGATCCCTATCACTTGGACCTGTAGACGAACAGCGTGTATTATGCCTTCTTGTCCGTACATTCTAAATACTACTGTTGAGTCACGGAATGTAATTTAAGGATGTTTTCAGCCGAGAAGTTAGTAGTTTAAGCATCAAATCTGTGGTCGGTTTATCGAGATTCAGCCTGATGAGGATCTGCGACGGAGACTTGAGGTCCTGCTCGGGGACAC
This sequence comes from Liparis tanakae, assembly GCA_036178185.1. Lineage (NCBI taxonomy): Eukaryota > Metazoa > Chordata > Actinopteri > Perciformes > Liparidae > Liparis > Liparis tanakae. The sequence continues at coordinate 308,041 of CM070109.1, read as the reverse complement.
GGAGCTCCGGGAGAGGGCTGGAGGAGAGGGGAGGAGGAGAGGGGAGGAGAGGGCTGGAGGAGAGGGGAGGAGGACAGGGGAGGAGAGGGGAGGAGGAGAGGGGAGGAGGACAGGGGAGGAGAGGGCTGGAGGAGAGGGGAGGAGGACAGGGGAGGAGAGGGCTGGAGGAGAGGGGAGGAGGAGAGGAGAGGAGGAGAGGGGAGGAGGACAGGGGAGGAGAGGGAGGAGGAGGAGGAGGGAGGAGGGGAGGGAGGAGAGGAGGAGGGGAGGAGAGGGAGGGAGGAGAGGCTGGAGGAGGAGGAGAGGGGAGGAGAGGGCTGGAGGAGAGGGGAGGAGGACAGGGGAGGAGGAGAGGGCTGGAGGAGAGGGGAGGAGGACAGGGGAGGAGAGGGGAGGAGGAGAGGGAGGGAGGAGAGGAGAGGAGGAGAGGGAGGAGAGGAGGAGGAGGAGGGGAGGAGAGGGGGGGGGAGGAGGAGGAGGAGGAGGAGAGGAGGAGAGGGGAGGAGGAGAGGGCTGGAGGAGAGGGCTGGAGGAGAGGAGAGGAGGAGAGGGCTGGAGGAGAGGGCAGGAGGAGAGGAGAGGAGGAGAGGGGAGGAGGAGAGGGCTGGAGGAGAGGGCTGGAGGAGAGGAAGAGGAGAGGAGAGGAGAGCGGGCTGGAGGCTCACTATTAGGCTAACGTTACTTTTAGAGATTAGCTCGTTAGCTTGTTAGCTCGTTTTGAAGCCGTCCCAAATAAAACGACAGGGAGTATCGAACCAACAACTCGAGACACGCTGGAGTTCCGCATGGCACAAGAAAACCAACGCTTCCAGAGGGTTCTCACGGGACACGCCCCTTCAGCCGAGGACACGCCCCTTCAGCCGAGGACACGCCCCTCCCATGGGGCTGAAAACGGTTTAAAAGGAGTCAGTCAGATCAGGACGAGGAGAAGCTCTTTATTATTAAAGTAGAACTCTTCACTGAACCATTTACAAGTCAAACAGATTTATATACAATACAATCTATTATAAAACTGTAGAACACACACACACACACACACACACACACACACAGCAGATTGTTTGACGCAGTTAAAACTAAGAAGGGTTAAAAAACGTCCAAAGGTCAAAAGGTCGACGGGATGAGAACATCTGCTCCTATGAAAGACGACGTTCTGTCTGCAGCAGCGTGGAACACGTTGACCCTGAACGCAGCGGCGGCCCGGAGAGGAGAACCAGCCACATGAGGACCGGAGGTCCCACCTGAGGGCGCGTCCTGCGGTCAGTGAAGGCATCGTCAGAACATCGGCGTCTAGAAGCAACTCGTCACATTTGATGAGAAGTTTATTTGAGCTTTTTAGTTTTCCTCGTTGAGGTTCTTGTTGTCAGCAGAGGAACTCGGGTCAGGAGGCCAGACCGTCCTGGAGGACCTGGAGGTCCACGGGGTCCTGGAGGACCTGGAGGACCACGGGGTCCTGGAGGACCTGGAGGACCTGGAGGACCACGGGGTCCTGGAGGACCTGGAGGACCTGTTATGGACCACGAGGACTGAGGACCTGGAGGAGAGGAACGGGTCCTGGAGGACCTGGAGACCTGAGATCATGGAGGATCCATACGGGGTCCTGGAGGTTTCATCATCCAACTGTTATGGGAGGACTGAAGGAGGAGAGGAAGGGAGGGAGGAGAGAGATCATCCAGCATCCATATGTCTAGTGTCCACCCCCCTAGTGTCCACCCACCTAGTCTCCACCCACCTAGTCTCCACCCACCTAGTGTCCACCCACCTAGTCTCCTCCCACCTAGTGTCCTCCCCCTGTCCCTCCCCCAGTCTCCTCCCCCCCCCACCCACCNCTAGTGTCCTCCCCCCTAGTCTCCTCCCACCTCCCTAGTATTGATTGCTGAACCAACCTGTTGTTCTGAAGCTCTAACTTACAGTTTTCAAAGTCTAATAGATCTTCACTTCCGTCCGATTGGTCTGAATTCACGAAGTCTTCATCGTCATCGTCTTCTTCATCGTCATCGTCGTCATCATCATCATCATCATCATCATCATCGTCGTCGTCGTTGCTGCCAGGAGGATCTTCAGCCTGAGGGTCGAGAGAAGTGAAGCTCACTACACGTTACCCGGAGGCTTTGTCCCTCCTTTGTTCTATTGTTCATCCTTAGCGGGTTCTATTGTTCATCCTTAGCAGGTTCTATTGTTCATTGTTAGCAACGTTCTATTGTTCATCCTTAGCGGGTTCTATTGTTCATCCTTAGCAGGTTCTATTGTTCATCCTTAGCGGGTTCTATTGTTCATTGTTAGCAACGTTCTATTGTTCATCCTTAACAGTGTTCTATTGTTAACAGGTTCTATTGTTCATCCTTAACGGTGTTCTATTGTTCATTGTTAACAGGTTCTATTGTTCATCCTTAACGGTGTTCTATTGTTCATTGTTAACGGGTTCTATTGTTCATCCTCAACGGTGTTCTATTGTTCATTGTTAACGGGTCCTATTGTTCATCCTTAACAGTGTTCTATTGTTCATTGTTAACAGGTTCTATTGTTCATCCTTAACGGTGTTCTATTGTTCATTGTTAACAGGTTCTATTGTTCATCCTTAACAGTGTTCTATTGTTCATTGTTAACAGGGTTCTATTGTTCATCCTTAACGGGTTCTATTGTTCATCCTTAGCGGGTTCTATTGTTCATTGTTAGCAACGTGCTATTGTTCATCCTTAGCGGGTTCTATTGTTCATCCTTAGCGGCTTCTATTGTTCATTGTTAGCAACGTGCTATTGTTCATCCTTAGCGGGTTCTATTGTTAGCAACGTTCTATTGTTCATCCTTAACAGTGTTCTATTGTTCATTGTTAACGGGTTCTATTGTTCATCCTTAACAGTGTTCTATTGTTCATTGTTAACGGGTCCTATTGTTCATCCTTAACAGTGTTCTATTGTTCATTGTTAACGGGTTCTATTGTTCATCCTTAACGGTGTTCTATTGTTCATTGTTAACAGGGTTCTATTGTTCATCCTTAACGGGTTCTATTGTTCATTGTTATTCGGGTTCTATTGTTGAGTGACACCGCCATCATCGTCAGAGGTTCCTCTTTCCCACGGCCCCTGAACCCACCTCTTGGCCGTGAGGCCCCGCCTCCTGCTCCGTGTCGCTGTGGTTGGCGAGCTCCCGGAGGAGCGGGTCCGTGTCCATGTCCTCGTCATCATCGTCATCTTCATCGTCGTCCGAGTCCGAGGAGTCGTCATCGTCCTGATCTTCATCCTGAAGACGAGGAGCAGAGCAGGTCCTCATGTTGGTGAGCTGTGGCCCCCCCCCCCCCGCTGGTGTCATGAGCTGTGGCCACGCCCCCCGCTGGTGTCATGAGCTGTGGCCACGCCCCCCGCTGGTGTCATGAGCTGTGGCCACACCCCCCGCTGGTGTCATGAGCTGTGGCCACGCCCCCCGCTGGTGTCATGAGCTGTGGCCACGCCCCCGCTGGTGTCATGAGCTGTGGCCACGCCGTCGTTCATCAATAGATAAACGTGAACAACACACGGCTCGATGTCTCACAACACACGCACAACACACGCACAACCCACGCCAACTACACACCAACTACACACCAGTGTATCATCTGCATACAAGTTGTTCATGTTTGCAATAGCAATACATTCTATACAGAGGAGCCCCTGGTGGTCAGCAGAGGGAGTGCAGCTCTAACACTGAAGCATAGACTTCTATACAACCAGAGGAGCCCCTGGTGGTCAGCAGAGGGAGTGCAGCTCCTCACCTGAAGTCGCTGACTTCTCCTCCGCCAGCTTGTGCCCCTGGTGGTCAGCAGAGGGAGTGCGCTCAGGCTCACCGTGTCCTGGTTCTGGAGACGAGCAACACGCTTGTGTCAATCCACACCTGTGACATCACATCGTGTCCAGGCTCACCGTGTCCTGGTTCTGGAGACGAGCAACACGCCGCAATCAACACACCGATATCACAACCTGTGACATCACAACCTGTGACATCACAACCTGTGACATCACAACCTGTGACATCACCAATCACAACCTGTGACATCACAACCTGTGACATCACCATGTGTGACATCACAACCTGTGACATCACAACCTGTGACATCACCAGGTGTGACATCACAACCTGTGACATCACCAGGTGTGACCTCGCCCCTCAGTGACGGGTCACGGGGTCTTGAAGCTCGTAGGCGAACCTCGATGACGGCCAGGTAGCAGTCCTTCCTGTCGGTGCACAGGTCGAAGATGTTCCTCTTCACGTCCACTGTGGCTGAAACAACAACAACAACAACAACTTATAGCTATGCACTAGAACCATCTGAAATAATAAAACAGTAATTGGCCTCCAAGTAGAAACTAATCTGTTGAGGCCTTTTCATTATTCCTCTGCATAAATCTATTATAAATAAATATATATAAATATAAATCTATCCTATTCTGACCAATAGGATCGCAGTCTGCAGTAAACAGGAAGTGCCGCCTACCAATGGGCTTGTAGTCTGTAGCGTCGAAGGTCCTGAAGGACGAGCCGAAGGGACTCTTCATCTGCTGGTCCATGGCGTCATCCTCATCATCGGCCTGCAGCATGGCTGTGTGGTAGAGGACACCTCGTCACACACAC
>CM070109.1:258436-293436 GCA_036178185.1 Liparis tanakae | reverse complement strand
CTCCTGGGGAGCACCGCGTTAGCACGGGCTAGCACCAGGCTAGCACGTTAGCACCAGGCTAGCGTTAGCACCAGGCTAGCACCAGGCTAGCTTTAGCACCAAGCCAGCGTTAGCACCAGGCTAGCACCAGGCTAGCACGTTAGCATCAGGCTAGCACGTTAGCACCAGGCTAGCACGTTAGCATCTCACACGTCTCACCCCGCCTCCCCCCCGTCTCACACATTCTCCACCCGTCTCACGTCTCCCCCGTCTCACACATCTCCCCCCCTCTCACACATCTCCACCCGTCTCACACATCTCCCCCCGTCTCGCCCGTCTCACACATCTCCACCCGTCTCCCCCGTCTCACACATTCTCCACCCGTCTCACGTCTCCCCCGGTCTCACGTCTCGCCCGTCTCACACATCTCCACCCGTCTCCCCCGTCTCACACATTCTCCACCCGTCTCACGTCTCCCCCGGTCTCACGTCTCGCCCGTCTCACACATCTCCCCCCGTCTCCCCTGTCTCACATCTCCCCCCGTCTCACGTCTCGCCCGTCTCACACATCTCCACCCGTCTCCCCCGTCTCACACATTCTCCACCCGTCTCACGTCTCCCCCGGTCTCACGCCCGCCTGCCTCACACATCTCCCCGTCTCCCTGTCTCACATCTCCCCGTCTCACGCCCGCCTGCCTCACACATCTCCACCCGTCTCCCCCGTCTCACACATCTCCACCCGCCTCACGCCTCCCGTCTCACGCTCCGCCTGCCTCACACATCTCCCCGCCTCCCCTGTCTCACATCTCCCCGTCTCCCCCTCCCTGCTCCTCCCCTGCCTCCTCCGCATGTCTCACCTTCTCCTGGAAGACGACGGCGGTCTCCAGCCCCGGCACGATGTTCTGCAGCAGGCGGCAGGCGGCCGTGTTCAGGCTCAGCTCCCGGCTGGTCATGATGTAGGCGTCCATGAGCTGAGGACCAATCAGAGCAGCTCATCACGTCTAGGCCAATCAGAGCAGCTCATCAACCACGTTTAGATTGTGTCGCTATGTAATATAATGATATATATTGTAAAATGAATAAAATGATATATATTATAATATAAATAAAATGATCTTAAATAATATATTACATGATATAACACGCCATCACCTACTGTGATATAATAAGATGCTAGCGCTAGGCATCGTTACAAAGGTAGGGGAAACACTGATGTACGATAACGTAATATAACCTTCTGTAATATTATATAATTTAATATTATATTAAACTTCTGTGAAAAGAAACAGATTCATCTAAATGTTGTACAAGAATATCATTTAAATAAATAAAGTGAGTCTCACCGCGTTCGTGAAGTCATCGTTCATGAACAGCATCTTCAGCAGCTGTCCCAGCATGCACTCTGGGTCCGCTCGGCCTGCACGGCCAATCACAGGGTCAGACACTAAAGGTGGACTCCAGACTAACGGTGGACTAGAGACTAAAGGTGGAAGATAGACTAAAGGTGGACTAGAGACTAACGGTGGACTAGAGACTAAAGGTGGACTAGACACTAAAGGTGGACTAGAGACTAAAGGTGGAAGATAGACTAAAGGTGGACTAGACACTAAAGGTGGACTAGACACTAAAGGTGGACTAGAGACTAAAGGTGGAAGATAAACTAAAGGTGGACTAGAGAATATAAAATGAAGACACAGACCTGGATGACGGTCGTCAAACGGATCCGGATCCACTTTGTGATATTCTCCTGTCTCACGTTCAATCAGCTCAGAGATTCTGTTGGAGACATGAGAGAAGTGAGACAGGAGAGGAGAGACGGGAGGTGAGACAGGAGAGGAGAGACGGGAGGTGAGACAGGAGAGGTGAGACAGGAGAGGAGAGACGGGAGGTGAGACAGGAGAGGAGAGACGGGAGGTGAGACAGGAGAGGAGAGACGGGAGGTGAGACAGGAGAGGAGAGACGGGAGAGGACAGACAGGAGAGGTGAGACAGGAGAGGTGAGACAGGAGAGGTGAGACAGGAGAGGTGAGACTAGGGATGTCACGAGAACCGATACTTACGGTACCTTTCGGTACTCAATATCAAAATACCGACGATACCTATTTTTTTGAAGTACCGTAAGTACCGTGAGCCTCTTCTGGAGCTGATGGGGCTCGCGCTCCTCGGAAGCTAACGTTAGCTAGCAAGCTGTCAAGTGGAGAGGTATATATATATATATATATATATATATATATATATATATATATATATATATATATATATATATATATATATATATATATATATATATATGTTTGTAACTAGTAGCAGCCTTTTCAGTGGTTTAGTGGTTTAGTGGTTTAGTGGTTTAGTGGTTTAGGGTTTAGGGTTTTAGTGGTTTAGTGGTTTAGGGTTTAGTGGTTTAGTGGTTTAGTGGTTTAGTGGTTTAGTGGTTTAGGGTTTAGTGGTTTAGGGTTTAGTGGTTTAGGGTTTAGTGGTTTAGTGGTTTAGGGGTTTAGTGGTTTAGGGGTTTAGTGGTTTAGGGGTTTAGTGGTTTAGTGGTTTAGTGGTTTAGGGGTTTAGTGGTTTAGTGGTTTAGTGGTTTAGGGGTTTAGTGGTTTAGTGTTTTAGTGTTTTAGGGGTTTAGTGGTTTAGCGGATGTGGAAACGCACAGACCAATCGCATGCGAGTTAAGCCCTCCCACTCAGCCAATCAAATCTATGCATTCTCGGCGGTAAACATTACGTCTCAACAGACAGACAGCGCCGCGCAGACAGATGAGAAAGTTAGAGGCAGGTTACACATTGAGACGTAGAAAGAAAAAGAAAGAGAGCGATACATTTAGAAAACAAAGGAGAAAGTTAAGAACAAGTCGAGGAGACAGCGAGAGGGAGAGACACATAAGGAACACCTGTCGCTCTCCAAAAAAGAAAAGTTGACAGAGAGAATAGAGCATCTATTCCTGAATGGACAGACTCTTTTCTGTTCATACTTCCACAGGGAGCACAACACCAGTGTGTCTTATATGTTCAGAAACCCTGGCACTGATTAAAAGTGTCAATGTGAAGCCATTATGAGACAAAACATAAAGGTTTTGAACAAACAACCCACTCAGATCCGAAGTGAGATCACAGAAGTGCCTCACAGCCCAGTATGAACAACCAGGACCCTGAGCCACGCTCACTGCCCAACATGAGTGAGTTCCCTCAGAGTTGTTGGACAAAAAGCCATTTACTGATGGAGGGCTTGTCCGAGAATGCATGAGTGTCGTTGCTGAAACATTACTTGATGGAGACCAAAACAAGAGCTTTGTGATCAGATAAAGCAAATACGCATGTCAGCATCATCTGCCACCAAGAAAAGTGGAATCTGAACTCAGGATGTGCTAACCAGCTACATGAAGCCTACATGAGGCACCTTGTGTAGGCTTACAAAGAATGTACTTTATTATGTTGTGATATGCTCTGCTGCACATGTTTATCTCTTGCTATTTTTCAAATATTTAACATCTATTGTACATGGAATCTTTTTTTTTTACCGTGGTATCGAAATTGGTATCGAGAATCGTTATTTTACTGGTATCGGTACCGACTACTGGACTTTTGGTATCGTGACACCCCTAGGTGAGACAGGAGAGGACAGACAGGAGGTGAGACGGTGCTAGTGAGACTTTTATTAATTTATTTTTTGCCTTAGGCGCTCGGCAAAAAGTCTGAGGCGCGCGGCCACATTATCTCTATGCAGGAAAAACCCTGCAGGAGGTGAGACAGGAGAAGAGAGACGGGAGGTGAGACAGGAGGTGAGACGGGAGAGGTGAGACGGGAGAGGTGAGACAGGAGGTGAGACAGGAGAGATGAGACGGGAGGTAAGACGGGAGGTGAGACGGGAGGTGAGACAGGAGGTGAGACGGGAGGTGAGACGGGAGGTGAGACAGGAGGTGAGACAGGAGGTGAGACGGGAGGTGAGACAGGAGAGATGAGACGGGAGGTGAGACAGGAGAGATGAGACGGGAGGTGAGACAGGAGAGGTGAGACGGAGAGGTGAGACGGGAGGTGAGACGGGAGGTGAGACAGGAGGTGAGACGGGAGAGGTGAGACAGGAGGTGAGACAGGAGGTGAGACGGGAGGTGAGACAGGAGAGATGAGACGGGAGGTGAGACAGGAGGTGAGACGGGAGGTGAGACAGGAGCCCTCACTTGGTGAGGATGGACACCAGCGTCTCCGTGGTCCCCCTCTGCGCCTCCTCCCATTGGTCCATCAGGGCGGCGAGCTCCGCCTTCGAGTCAACGGACACGGAGACGGCAGACGACTGCTCCTCCTCCTCCTCCTCCTCCTCTGGGGAAGACATTGATGCCTGGAGGGGGGGGGAGCAGGAGGAGGAGGTTAGACTTTATGAAAATAGAAAGCTCATTCAATGGTAAACAACGGAGGAATATTATTTTTTATTTTTTAAATCACAATGATAATTAAAGCTGCGAGCAGCGTTGGACGGTCCTCGCCGGTCGGACTCGACTCGCCAGGAGTAACGAGCGCCAGGAGTAACGAGGAGTAAGGAGGAGTAAGGAGGAGTAAGGAGCGCCAGGAGTTTGGGACGGATCGGACAAAGCCCAGTTTAGCCGCTAGCTAGCGCTTTAACGCGTGAACATGTTCACGTGACGCGTGGAGCACGGCGTGGAAATGACATGTTAAAGAAAACGATAAAAAAAGACATCTGGTCTGGGAATGGATCCAGATATGACTGGTATAGAGGCCTTACTGGTTTACAGTTAGAGGCCTTACTGGTTTACAGTTATAGGCCTTACTGGTTTACAGTTATAGGCCTTACTGGTTTACAGTTAGAGGCCTTACTGGTTTACAGTTAGAGGCCTTACTGGTTTACAGTTATAGGCCTTACTGGTTTACAGTTATAGGCCTTACTGGTTTACAGTTATAGGCCTTACTGGTTTACAGTTATAGGCCTTACTGGTTTACAGTTATAAACCTTACTGGTTTACAGTTATAGGCCTTACTGGTTTACAGTTATAGACCTTACTGGTTTACAGTTATAAACCTTACTGGTCTACAGTTATAGGCCTTACTGGTAAGGTAACGATAACATTATTGTTGCCTTAGCCTGGAATCAGAAACAGGTCTCTGTGTCACTAGGCAACCACATGTTGCTCTGTACGCCTTATTAGAGGTAATCACATCAGCTGGAGGGGGTAACATTATTGTAAAAGTGAATAATGTACGGTGCTTTTACTTCATAAAGGTGTTCCTACCAAAGTTGGCCGTTTTTTAGCCTTTCCAACTTTTGTCCCACAAAACGGCAACGGATTGGTGAATCAATCTCTCAGCAGCGTGTCGCGCCTCATGTCACCAACTCACCTTCTTCTTCTCCTTCTTCTTCTTCTTCTTCTTCTTCTTCGGTGGTGTTTCTCCGCTCGGCTCGTCGTCCGGACGACTTTCCGATATCCGTGTTTCTTCTTCGCTGTTTTTTTTAGCCGTTAAGTTGAAGAAAACATCAAGAAAAACAAAAGGAGAGAAAAAGTGTCACGTTTATTTTCAAAAACTTCTCCCGGCTGGCTGCGCGCGACTTTACCGAGCGGTCGCCGTTAGATGACGTCACGCGGCGGAAGTTCAGCGCCTCTCGGGGCTTGTAGTTCACAGCGCGGCTCGCTCTTTACTATATTTATGAACATTCTTTAGTTCCCAGTTTGACATAAATTATGTTTTTATCATTCGAACAAAAAATATATAGCAAAAAAAAAAACTTTATTGACAATTCAAACATGATCTCTTCTTCTGAATGTTTAACTAACAAATTAAAGATTCAAGATACTTTAATGTCATGCACTTATAACAAGTTATTTGTACAATGAAAAGCTGATCCTCCAAACTAAACAAAATGACAAGGTAAGAAATAAATACATATAAATAAGTCACAGTTTACAAATAAGTCACAAAAATGGTATTGTCAATATGTTCTCACTCATAACTGGAATATTGACAAGTTATTAATTTAACTTTTCTATAATAAGTATTAGAATTACAGACGTTGTTTAAACAAAGTGATACAAACTTAAAAATATTTTTTTTAAAAATCGCAAAATAACTACTAAAAGTTATTATTACTGCTAAAAACGTCAATGCAAATACCTAGCCGGTTCGACCCCCGCTCTGTTACATGCCCTTGAGCAAGGCAATGAAGCCAGCTGCTCCCTGGTCTCTTCTCCTAAATAACTCTGATGGGTCAAATGCAGAGAAGAAGTTCCCAATGAAGGATCCATAAAGCGTCCTCTCCTTTATTTCTTACCCGTCGCTCCACATCCACCAGAAGCAGAAGGGAAAGTTTTGATTGAGAGTGAACCGTCTTCACGGCTTTTCTCCTGCTGCTGGTTTCATGCTTTGGTTCAAATGCGTCATCAAGTGTTTGAGACTCTTATTAATAAATACTCAAAACCAACAGAATTAACAAACGAGTGCAAACGGTTTATTGAGTCTTTGGGACAAAAGGAAAACGCATCTGATCTCAAGAGAGGAAAACATGCAGGCGTTCCACATCGAGTTATTTACAGGGTCTAAAGATGAAAAGCATCATCTTCATCTTCTGAAGCCATCGTTAAAAAGTAAAAGCCCAGAAAAAGGTTTCAGGTTTTAGACTTGCCACATTTAATATAAAATATGAATAACATCCAGCGCCTCAAAGCGCCCGGCAAACGGTCCAAGATAAAGCCGCGCGAGGTCGATGGAGAGCAACAGAGCGTCGCTTCTGGGACGCCGTGAACGTTAAAGTCCGCGCAGCGAGCCGCCGGCTACGCCGTCTTCAGCCCGTCTCCGGCCAGCGTGGCCAGGAGGCCGCACAGGAAGCCGCCGGCGAGGATGAGCAGCGTGCTGGAGCCGGGGCCTAAGGCCAGCGCGGCGCCGAGCGCGTAGCAGAGCAGCAGCAGCAGCAGCAGCCGGTAGCTCGCCAGCGGCCGCAGGCTGAGCCGCGCGCGCCGCGGGGGCAGCGGCGTGCGGCGAGACGCCGGGCTGCGCGGCGCCTTCCTGCCGGACGCGCCGGGATCCTCCAGGAAGTGGCGGCCCAGACGGCCCAGGAAGTCAGGCCGGGAGCAGAGAGCGTTCATGTTCCCTCCGAACTGTGGGAGAAACGAACGCCCGTCAGGTTCATATTAAAACTACGGATTATCTATTCAATACTATGTGCTTATTTATTTTATACAAAATAATATAATAATAATGATATATAAATAATATATTATATACAATATATATATATATATATTTATTTATTACATATATTTAATATATTATATTTAATATATATACACGTTTACACAATGTGATATTTCATTTTTATATATTCTACGCTTCATTTAAATGCTGCCCTAAATAATGCGCTGACTTTACTCAACGTGTCACCGTGACAACGTGTCACCGTGGCAACAGCACTCACCCTCTCATTGGCCAGAGAGGAGAGTCGGTAGAAGAGCCGGACCAGCAGCGCGTTCTCATAGCTCCTGATGGGCTGCAGCTCCGGGTCGCCTTGGTACTGGAGGTCAAAGCTCCTGAGGCCGCTGATGATCTACACACACACACACACACACACACACACACACACACACAGTCAGTCTCTGGTCCCCCCAGTACATACCTGCTGCCGGCCCAGGTCCGTCAGAACCGGCCCGTTCTCCCCCTGGATGCAGTCGGGCAGCTGCTTGCCGTGGCCGTCGTCCTGGCAACAGCCGAGGCCGGAGACCAGCTGGGCCAGCTGCCCCGGGGTCAGCTGCAACGGGCAACGGGCGGTGAGACCGGGCAACGGGCGGTGAGACCGGGCCTCGGCGCCCCCGACCCACCTTGAAGATGAGGCACAGGTTCTCCAGGGCCTTGTCCAGGAACTCGTGGGTCTTCTTCAGACACTCGCCGCTCTCCTCGTGCTCGTTGCCGGGGAACGCGTGGTTGGGGTCCGCGGAGCCCAGACCCCACCAGGACAGGAAGGAGCCGCCGGCCGCCGCCTCCCCGGCGTGGTCCGAGATCCTCTTGGCCGTCTGCCGGGCCCGAGCGATGATCTGGATCAGCTTCAGGACCTGAACACAGCGCCGCGTGAGGAGGGGACCGGGGACTCGAACCCCTGGTCTAAAGGAGGAGGAGCCACAGCCTTCAGGTATCAAGCTCCTGGACCAGGACTAGAGACGCTGCTAGAGGCTGAGAGGAGGGGGGCGCTAGGAGACACTGAGCTCCTCTCTCCTCTCCTCTCTCCTCTCTCCTCTCTCCTTATGGACGCTAGGATACACTGAGCTCCTCTCTCCTCTCTCCTCTCTCCTCTCTCCTTATGGACGCTAGGATACACTGAGCTCCTCTCTCCTCTCTTCTCTCTCCTCTCTCCTCTCTCCTTATGGACGCTAGGATACACTGAGCTCCTCTCTCCTCTCCTCTCTCCTCTCTCCTTATGGACGTTAGGAGACACTGAGCTCCTCCCTCCTCTTCTCTCTCCTCTCTCCTCTCTCCTTATGGACGCTTAGGAGACACTGAGCTCCTCTCTCCTCTCTCCTTATGGACGTTAGGACACACTGAGCTCCTCCCTCCTCTCCTCTCTATGGCTTAGGACACACTGAGCTCCTCCCTCCTCTCCTCTCCTCTCTCCTTAGGGATGACTCCTCCTCCTCACCGCTCCTCGCAGCTCCGAGCCGAACATCTGCTTGTACTGGCAGTCCTGGCCCTCCAGGTTGTAGACGTGGCTCTTCACCCGGAACACCATGTCGGTGACCACGCGTTGCCGTGACGACAGGAAGCTGCCGCCTTGGCTGGGCGTCAGGTAGCCGCGCGGCTGCCGGTGGTGGAGGACGAGCTCCGGCTCCAGGAACAGCTGCTCTCCTGGGGGGGTGAGAATATTCTGATTATTAATAGATTATAAACCGTTTAAAAAAAGGAAATATTATCATTTTTAGAGCCCAGAGCGACGGTTTTGGTTTTAATCATTCGTATTATTATTATTTTATCATGTTATTCATTATTATTTTATCATTTTATTTATTCTGATATCACCTTATATTTATTATTTGTTTCCGATCCTTTAGCTCCACTTCACCTTCTTAACTGATACTTTGTGGTTATTATTTGGCGAGATGAAGAGTCTCTTCCCGTGGAGCCGGTCGCTGCAGTACTGGTCCCGGCCACTGGGGGCGGCTCACCTTTCTGGATCATGTCGGCCAGGTGCGGCTGGGCGAACACTTTGGCCACCCTGAAGACCATCAGGGCGTTCTTGGCGTTCACCAGGTCCGTCCTCACGGCGCGGTTCAGCAGAACCTGGAACAGCTTGGTGAACATCAGCAGGTTCTCCTGGACAAACGGCTCCCTGAGGAGGAGGAGGAGGAGGAGGAGGAGGAGCACACGCACCGGGGTCACAGCTCCTGAGGCGTCCGCACAGAAGCCCGAAGGCACAACTGGGACTCACCACTTGTCCGGCACGGTTCGGTTCTGGTCCGGCTGAGAGGCGCCGGCCTCCCCCGTGTACCTCCAGGGCTGGAGGTAGCTCAGCCACGTCTCCAGCACCTGAGGACCAGAGACGTCAGCCGGAGGCCCCGCCCACACACCGCCCTGAAGGAGGCGCCCAGTAGCCCCGCCCACAAACACCTACCGCCCTGAAGGAGGCGTCCAGGGGCCAGTGGCCGAAGCAGTGCTGCAGGAACAGGTAGAGCTTCTGCTGCACGAAGCGCTGCACCACCACCCTGGAGGACAGGGGAGGAGGAGGAGGAGAGGAGGAGAACAGAAAAGGAGGAGAGGAGAAAGAAAGGAGAGGAGGAGGAGAGGAGGAAGGAGAGGAGGAGAACAGAAAAGGAGGAGAGGAGAAAGAAAGGAGAGGAGGAAGGAGAGAGGAGCACTGTGAGCCTCCTCGTGTTCAAAGATGTCACAGAACCCCAGGAGTTTAGGACCCAGGGGAGTCAGAGGAAGCACGAGGTCCTGAACATGGAGACGGTTCTCACCCGTCTGTCTCCCTCACCCGTCTGTCTCCCTCACCCGTCTGTCTCCCTCACCCGTCTGTCTCCCTCACCCGTCTGTCTCTCTGACCCGGCGGCCGTCTTTTATTGTCGTCGTCTGATTTCTAGACGTTACACAACCGGCATGTTTTCATGTTTTGATCTTCTGAATGTTTCCATCAGTCTTCCTCTTCCCTTCCTCTTCCTCTTCCCCTTCCTCTTCCTCCCCGGTCCCAGGAGGCGCGTGAGGCCGTGTTCTCCTACCTCTTGAGCTCCTCCAGCGGGGCCGAGGAGGCGTGTGCGTCGGGCTTCAGGCTGTTGGAGAAGAGGTGGAGGTGCTTCACCAGGAGGCGCACCACCAGCACGTGCTCCTCCGAGGGGCTGAAGGGCTCCTGGGGAGACAAGCGGGCGCATGGGGCGGCGTGCACAGGCGGCCAATCGGAGCGCAGCCCTCGTCCGCAAGCAGCCAGCCCGTCACCACGGCGACAGCAGAGCATTCACAACCTGAACCCAGAGGCCTCCAGCGGGAGCTTTTCAAAATAAGAGTCTGCTCTTTCTGACTTTGGATTTGCAGTTTTATCTGATTTTTGAAATCCCTTGAAGACAACTGTGACTTGTTAACGTGGAAGGACCAGGCTGGGCTAGAGCCAACAACCAGCCGCCCGCTGGAGAGAACACAGCGGCCCTTCACGGGGGCAAAGGTCACGGCGAGGAAGAGCCTTCCCCCCACAGGCACAAGCAGCGTGAGCAACATGCATCACAACAGAACAACACACGAGTAAACAACATCACAACAACAGGAGAACAACACACGAGTAAACAACATCACAACAACAGGAGAACAACACACGAGTAAACAACATCACAACAACAGGAGAACAACACACGAGTAAACAACATCACAACAACAGGAGAACAACACACGAGTAAACAACATCACAACTGCATGCCAGTCGAGGGAACTTCTCTGACGTCTGACTGCAATCAGAAGAACGGCATTCTGGGAGTTTAACCTCAACTCTAGTTTCTCAAATTGTGGGATGAACCAACCTCTGCTGCTCGAGGGTCGCGACATCAAAACGATATCGATCTATCGATCTTAGCCCCGCCCCCTGAAACCAGGCAGGCCGCCCCAGAGAAGTTCCCGTGGACTTTGACCCGGCGGACCCCCGGGAGCCGAACGAAAAGATCAAAGTACTTGGTAGGTGTGGAGGGTCCCAGAGCCTGGTGGGGCGGAGGGTTGGCACGGCAACGACATACTGAGGCGGTACTGCAGCAGCGCCAGCTGTTTCACCCGTTACCACCAGGAGGGAGAGGAAGGGAGGAGAGACGGCACGGAAAAGGGAGGAGGAGGGTCAGGGGGGGTTACAATAAAGGATGAGGAGAAAGGAAGGAAGGAAAGGTGGCAGGAGGAAGGTACACATGAGAACAAGAAAAAAGAAGAGTGCAACCAGACGGAAACAAAGAAGAGGGAGACAAACAAATGAGATGTTGACTGGGGCCTCGGCTGCAGACAGGGGGCGGGGCCTCGGCTGCAGACAGGGGGCGGGGCCTCGGCTGCAGACGGGGGGCGGGGCCTCGGCTGCAGACGGGGGGCGGGGCCTCGGCTGCAGACGGGGGGCGGGGCCTCGGCTGCAGACGGGGGGCGGGGCCTCGGCTGCAGACGGGGGGCGGGGCCTCGGCTGCAGACGGGGGGCGGGGCCTCGGCTGCAGACGGGGGGCGGGGCCTCGGCTGCAGACAGGGGGCGGGGCCTCGGCTGCAGACGGGGGGCGGGGCCTCGGCTGCAGCCCTCTTCAGATCTCTCTTCAGATCCGTTTGGTAAAAACCCAAACAAACAAACACAGGCAGACGCGTGTCTCCAGAAACCTTCACTACGTTGAGGCTTAATGATGGCGGTCACACACATGCAAACATACATACACACACACACGTAAACACTCAGACATGCACACACAGACACACACATGCACACACACAGGCATGCAAAAGGGAGCAGAAGCTCTGACGACTCTATAAGCTGTAAACAGATCAATAACCCAGGCAGGAGGTCAGAGTGTGAACGACCCAACAGCTCGATGACATCATCATTAAATACGTCACAACACACCAAAAGCTCGCCAATAGTTTCAGAGCAGGACCTCCGGACAGGTGACCAACCTCACGTTCTCAGGGGTAATGGTGTGTGTGTGTGCGTGTGCGTGTGCGTGCGTGTGCGTGTGCGCGTGTGTGTGTGTGTGTGTGTGTGTGTGTGTGTGTGCCAGTCGGCAGCCAGCAGTGCAGGAGGAGGTGTGGGGGTATTTATCTTACCTTTACCTGGGGAGACTGTAGTTTCTGGTACATCTCTAAGGAGTAGTGATGCAGCCAGATCTCCACGAACATCTGAAGAACACACACTGTTCAACCAGCGTTCAACACCCCCATGTCTAACTATGAAACACGTTGTTCACAGAGTTAAACAACGTGTTTCTACCCGTGTCGCGGCGCCTCCTCTCTGACCTGCAGCAGCGTCTCAGACCTCCAGATCTCCTGAGCCGCCGGGTCGGCGTTCACCGACGGCTGCTGGAAGATGTGATGCTTCAGGAGCGACTGGCTGTGGGCCCCGTAGCCCCCGAAGGACACGCCGGAGGACCTGCAGACAGGACCAGTTACCCACCAGCAGGGGGCGACTCCTCTGGTTGTATAGAAGACTATGCTTCATGTGTAAGAGCTGCATTCTCTCTCCTGACCACCAGGGGGCTCCTCTGGTTGTATAGAAGTCTCTCTAGTGACTCTACTTCTCTTGATGTCTTCCCTCAGTAAACATGTAAACATGAGTTTATGTCTCAGTCTCTAGTTTCTAGTCTTCTTCTATACAGCCTGATGTCATCATTTAGACTTTATTGTCATCTAGAGATCATGAAGCAGGGGTTGCTTTAGGGGCGGGGCTACAGGTGATTGACAGGGGCACTTTAGGGGCGGGGCTACAGGTGATTGACAGGGGCACTTTAGGGGCGGGGCTACAGGTGATTGACAGGGGGCGCTTTAGGGGCGGGGCTACAGGTGATTGACAGGGGGCACTTTAGGGGCGGGGCTACAGGTGATTGACAGGGGGCGCTTTAGGGGCGGGGCTACAGGTGATTGACAGGGGGCGCTTTAGGGGCGGGCTACAGGTGATGACAGGGGGTGCTTTAGGGGCGGGGCTACAGGTGATTGACAGGGGTCACTTTAGGGGCGGGGCTACAGGTGATTGACAGGTCTTGAACCCACCTGGGCGACGGTGCCGTGACGGAGCCTCTGGAGTCGGAGAAGGGGGAGGGGGGGACGCTGCCCTCGCTGGGCAGGAAGTACTTCAGGTACGCGTTCACCAACACGAAGTAGGCGCTGTCGGCCACGCTGCCCTGCAGGCCTTGAGGGGGGCTCTGGAGACACGAGGACAGAAAACAACAACAGAAGCTCCATGAGGCTTCAGCGGTTACAGGCTGAGGCACGAGGGCCGAGCGGCCTGGGGAGCGCCATGTCGCCCCATGTCCCCGGAGGGGCAACATGGCGCTCCCAGTGTCGTCCGTCTGGATTGACAATAAATATATTTTTGAATTATAAAAAAAAAACTATTCTAATTGTTAATAGTCATTTAAAACATGCAATAATAATAAATAACCACAAATAAGGTTTTTGTTAAAAAAATCTAAAGAAACACTTTAAATCTCAACATTATTGCCTAATAGTTTGATTAAACATGACCTCTAAACATCCTAAACATGACCTCTAAACATCCTAAACATGACCTCTAAACATCCTAAACATGACCTCTAAACATCCTAAACATGACCTCTAAACATGACCTCTAAACATGACCTCTAAACATCCCAAACATGACCTCTAAACATGACCCCTAAACATCCTAAACATGACCTCTAAACATCCTAAACATGACCTCTAAACATCCTAAACATGACCTCTAAACATGACCTCTAAACATGACCCCTAAACATCCTAAACATGACCTCTAAACATCCTAAACATGACCTCTAAACATGACCTCTAAACATCCTAAACATGACCTCTAAACATCCTAAACATGACCTCTAAACATCCTAAACATGACCCCTAAACATCCTAAACATGACCTCTAAACATCCTAAACATGACCTCTAAACATGACCTCTAAACATCCTAAACATGACCCCTAAACATCCTAAACATGACCTCTAAACATCCTAAACATGACCTCTAAACATGACCCCTAAACATCCTAAACATGACCTCTAAACATCCTAAACATGACCTCTAAACATGACCCCTAAACATCCTAAACATGACCTCTAAACATCCTAAACATGACCTCTAAACATCCTAAACATGACCTCTAAACATCCTAAACATGACCTCTAAACATGACCCCTAAACATCCTAAACATGACCTCTAAACATCCTAACCATGACCTCTAACCATGACCCCTAAACGTCCTCCTGGAGGCTCACTGACCTTCGGCGTCACGAGGCACGAGGCGAAGTGGAACATGAAGAACTCAAAAGGATCTGCGGAGCGTTGAGGAACCCAGAGAACCCCAATGAGTCACTGATCACCATGGCAACAGGCAGCGGATGCTGTGAAGGATACTGAGCGCCAGGTTCAGGGTCAGCAGGCCGGACAGCGGGAACTGCAGCTTGTTGTGGAACAGCGGGCAGTCTGGGAGGACGCCCTCCTGGATGCAGGCCTTCACGGGACCCTGAGGACACAGCGGCGGTCAGGGCGAGGACGCAGGGCGCCACGGCGTGCGCCACCAGAGACGTCCTTACCGGGAGGTAGTGCACGGGCACCTCGTACTTGTACTCTTCAGCTTGCAGCTTATAGACGAGCTTCATCATGGGCCCACTGAAAGGAGAGCGCACGGTGAGCGGCTGGCCGGGTCCTCGCTGGAGGCCGGCGGGAAGCGGAGCGTCACCTGGGGCTCAGGAACTCCAGCACCACGTTGTACTCGTAGCAGCGCGAGTGCAGCTGCCGCAGGTTCCAGCCCGCCATGCTGCCGTCCAGGCTGCCGAACACGCTCTCCACCAGCCAGGGCAGGATGCCGTGCAGCTCCTGGAGGACACACACACACACACACACACACACACACACACACACACACACACACACACACACACACACACACACACACACACACACACACACACACACACACACACACACACACACACACACACACACACACACACACACACACACACACTTTCGCTGTTAAATACAACAAAAACTAAACACGCCCGAGTGACACCGTCATTTTTTTCCTCAAGCTTATATTTAAGATTCATCAAAATGTAATAAAATACAAGCTATAAAATGCTTATTTTTATCAATTTAAAAATGAATTTAGAAACACTACAAATAACATCTTAAATATTTCTATATATTATCAAAATATATATATTTTTTTACATTCAAAGCTTGTATTAGTTTTGTATTTAATTCAAATAAAAAAATACAATTTATAAATTGCTTCTTTTTTTTCAATAACATTTTTTATAAATGCATTTAAAACATAAAAATATAATAATTAAATATTTATAATTGTTTTTTTAAATATAGTAAGACATGTATTATAAAAATGTAAAAATATACTAATTGTAAAAAGAAAGTTTATTTTACATTCAAAGCTTGCATTCGTTTTTTTAATACAATTTATAATTTTGTATCTAATGCATTATTTTCTTTTATTATAAAGAAAATAAAAACACAATTTCCAAAATTACAAAATGCATTTGAAAAATATTCTACAAAAGTAATAACACAATAAACTTATTGCATTTTTTGTATTATTATTTAAGATAAAATAAGACGATAACACTGCTGCTCTGATGCGCCGTGAGTCCCCGTGACGTCACGCCGTGACGCACCTTGGCCGGGTACTCCTCGATGGTCTTCGCCAGGTCTTGGCATCGCGGCAGCAGCGGCTTGGTGCAGGCCTCCGCCTTGAGGTTGGCCTGCGGACAGAACCAGAACCAGAACCAGAACCACGTTAACCCCGGAGGAGCGGCGCGGACCGGACCGCGCGAGGAGAGACTCACCAGCAGGAAACTGGGCTGCTGTAACGTCGGAGCCGCCATCTTGGATCCGACCGGACGGTGTAAACACTGGGAGTTAGCAGCTAACTTAGCTTAGCATTACTTTGTTAGGAGAGCTAACTAAGCAAACCGAAATAAACGGACAATAAGTAAGTATCACAAACACTTCGAGGAACCGTAAACGTTGGCGCGAGCGCCTCTCCAGCGACACGAAGCACACACGTTAACTACTTTTCCATCAAGCGCCTTTAGTTCCATCGGCGGGTTCAAACGCGACCAGGCGGTGACGTCTTCTTCTGTGGTGTTCCGGGGCTCGTGTGGTTGCACACTACCGCCCCCTTCTGGAAGTACTCTGCTCCTACAACTATGAAGAGGCTCCAGTTTAAAATAAAATAAAATAAATATATATAAGTAAATTAAAATGAAAAAAAATAGTTTTTAAATAAAGGATACAAAATCAAATACAATTACAAAATTATAAGAACATGTAATAACAAAAAAAATGTTTGTATTTAATATTAACTTACCGACAACATTCATTAAAATTTATTTTATTTTTACAATATTTTTTTCCAGGAAAAGTTTCCCATTCTCTCCCACCACGGGTCAGTAAAGACAATCTGCAGCTTCTTCAACAATTCTCACTAAGATACAAAGAAATAACTAAACATATTCTATATCATAAATCTAGTGCAGAGATATAAGCTGATAATAAATGTTACAAATACTTAGTTTATATAAATAAAGCAACATACATGATAAACTATTGACTATAGTCTGACTATTGGTGTAAGTTAAAGTGTGACAGTGGTTGATTAAATTGTAAAGTGGTGAATAATGATGATTTTAATGTTAATGCATTAGTCATATGTCTTCTAATTATTCATAAACATCAAACAGGGAGGAACGCAGATCCGTAACATGACAAACATGTAGGATGTGAAAATAGTTTCATTTTACAACATTTCTTATTTTATTCACATAAAGACAATTTAATTCTATAATCATATCATAATTGTGAATTCATTTTTCTGATGAGAAAATACAAGTTTATATAAACACAGAGGAAAGAGTGGAGGAAACAAAGAGAGAAAGAAGAGAGGAAGAAGAGTGGGAGAAGAGTGGGAGAAAAGAGGAAGAAGAGAGGAAGAAGAGAGGGAGAGGAGAAGAGAGGAAGAAGAGAGGAAGAAGAGTGGGAGAAGAGAGGAAGAAGAGTGGGAGAAGAGAGGAAGAAGAGGGATAAAAGAGGAAGAAGAGAGGAAGAAGAGTGGGAGAAGAGAGGAAGAAGAGAGGGAGAAGAGAGGAAGAAGAGAGGGAGAAGAGAGGAAGAAGAGTGGGATAAAAGAGGAAGAAGAGAGGAAGAAGAGAGGAAGAAGAGTGGGAGAAGAGAGGAAGAAGAGTGGAAGAAGAGTGGGAGAAGAGAGGAAGAAGAGGGATAAAAGAGGAAGAAGAGAGGAAGAAGAGTGGGAGAAGAGAGGAGAGAAAGAAGAGTGGGAGAAGGAGAGGAGAAAGAGGGAAGAAGAGTGGGAGAAGAGAGGAAGAAGAGTGGAAGAAGAGTGGGAGAAGAGAGGAAGAAGAGAGGGAGAAAAGAGGAAGAAGAGTGGGAGAAGAGAGGAAGAAGAGTGGGAGAAGAGAGGAAGAGTGGAAGAAGAGGGAGAAGAGAGGAAGAAGAGGGGAGAAGAGAGGAAGAAGTGGGAGAAGAGAGAGAAGAAGAAGAGGGGAGAAAAGAGGAAGAAGAGTGGGAGAAGAGAGGAAGAAGAGAGGAAGAAGAGTGGGAGAAGAGAGGAAGAAGAGAGGAAGAAGAGTGGGAGAAGAGAGGAAGAAGAGGGAGAAAAGAGGAAGAAGAGAGGAAGAAGAGTGGGAGAAGAGAGGAAGAAGAGTGGGAGAAGAGAGGAAGAAGAGTGGGAGAAGAGAGGAAGAAGAGAGGGAGAAAAGAGGAAGAAGAGTGGGAGAAGAGAGGAAGAAGAGAGGAAGAAAAGTGGGAGAAGAGAGGAAGAAGAGAGTTGTCACACACAGATGTGAATAATAATCAGCTATACATCGGGAATATTCATGGCGGTCCATCTGGTGCGTTTCCATGGCAACCTTTATAAAACATGTACGTCTGAATACACACGTAACATGAATACAGGAAGTCTGTCAATACATGGTTCCGCCATTCATAAATACATGTTTATAGTTGTATTT
The DNA here is from genome assembly GCA_036178185.1 of Liparis tanakae. NCBI lineage: Eukaryota > Metazoa > Chordata > Actinopteri > Perciformes > Liparidae > Liparis > Liparis tanakae. The sequence continues at coordinate 275,292 of CM070109.1, read as the reverse complement.
AGTTCTATTTAGTTATATCTATGTCTGCATTGTGCTGAGACTCGTTCACCTCGGGGTCACACTTTCTTTTTTTTGTTTATATATATATACATATATATATATATGTATATATATATATATATATATATATATATATATATATATGTATATATATGTTTATTGATCAAACCTGAGAAAAAAATCTAATAAAAATGAAACAGGCTGTGATTGTAGTCAACAGGGTTTGATCGGCTTTTTTCTTTTTTAAACTCACAAATTCAAAGGAAAAGGCATACAGAGGAACATAAAACTACATAGTAAAATAAAACAACAATACAAAATAGTGGAATGAACAAAACAAAAACAACAAGCAGACAAATGGAAAGGGGGGCTATTTGCATAAGAAAGGAAAGGTCCCAGGTTTTGTGACATTTCTTCAGAGATCCTCCGACTGTTTGATCTCTTCAAGGTGTAAAATGACATCACCGCTTCAGACCAGCAGCGTGTGCTGGGCGGTTTGGGTTCTTATCTGACGCGTGGCCCTCAGAGCAGCAGATGCAATAACAGCAGCTCGAGTCCAGTACGCCTTCCCACCCGTCCCACAGCGGTCAGTGGGACGGAGACATGGGAGACCAAAGACGCAGAGAGGGCACCAGACAAGGACGGCCAGGAGGAGTCGCTAGGGCAGGACACACCCGTGTGTGTGTGGTCTGCTGGACGCTGAGAGCACCGAATACAGAGCTCATCGGTTCAGGGAGCATCTTCTCCGGCCCTCGTGTAGTGACTTCAGAAGACAACCTTGAATTGGATGAGGCGCACACCTGCACAGATACAAGGAGTATATTCATTCTGAGCAAAACGCCCCTCCACCAGGATTCATCCAGTGTGAGACCAGTTCCTTCTCCCAAATATTCATCCGCCAAGAGGAGGGATCTGAGATGACAGAAGACCGTGGATTGAAGAGACACGACTGAGAACCAGGGGGGACATGATGTCTTCTAACAAAGTTTTTTCAGGCAAAACAGGGAATGAAATAAATTGTGTTTTGGTGAAATTGCGCAACAAAAAATATATAAATAGACCTAAATTAGAAATATCTAATGTTGTCGTTAGGTCAGTGAAGTTTCCGAAGGTCCCGCCTACATAAAGGTCATTAAAGGAGACACGCCCACATTCCTCCAGTGAGCAGAGGTTGTGTGAATGCTTGAGGGTCGGATAGGAGCAGCTGGTTATTGCATTATAGGCCAGAGTGGTCACAGGTCAGTGGTCAGTGGTTACAGGTCAGTGGTCACAGGTCACAGGTCAGTGGTCACAGGTCAGTGGTCACAGGTCACAGGTCAGTGGTCACAGGTCAGTGGTCACAGGTCAGTGGTCACAGGTCAGTGGTCACAGGTCAGTGGTCACAGGTCAGTGGTCACAGGTCACAGGTCAGTGGTCACAGGTCAGTGGTCACAGGTCAGTGGTCACAGGTCAGTGGTCAGTGGTCACAGGTCAGTGGTCACAGGTCAGTGGTCACAGGTCAGTGGTCACAGGTCAGTGGTCACAGGTCAGTGGTCACAGGTCTGGTCAGTGGTCAGGGTCACAGGTCCAGGTCAGTGGTCACAGGTCAGTGGTCACAGGTCAGTGGTCTGGTCACAGGTCAGGTCTGGTCACAGGTCAGTGGTCACAGGTCAGTGGTCACAGGTCAGTGGTCACAGGTCAGTGGTCACAGGTCACAGGTCAGTGGTCACAGGTCAGTGGTCACAGGTCAGTGGTCACAGGTCACAGGTCAGTGGTCACAGGTCAGTGGTCACAGGTCAGTGGTCACAGGTCAGTGGTCACAGGTCACAGGTCAGTGGTCACAGGTCACAGGTCAGTGGTCACAGGTCACAGGTCAGTGGTCACACAGGTCAGTGGTCACAGGTCTCAGGTCTGGAGTCACAGGTCACAGGTCTGGGTCAGTGGTCACAGGTCAGTGGTCTGGTCACAGGTCAGTGGTCTGGAGTCACAGGTCAGTGGTCTGGGTCAGTGGTCACAGGTCAGTGGTCACAGGTCAGTGGTCATGGGTCACAGGTCACAGGTCTCAGGTCAGTGGTCACAGGTCAGTGGTCTGGGTCTGGGTCAGTGGTCACAGGTCAGGTGGTCACAGGTCTCGGGGTCAGTGGTCTCGGGGTTCAGGTCTTGGGGTCACAGGTCTTGGGGTCTAGAGGGTCTCAGGTCAGGGTCTCGGGGTCAGTGGTCTAGGGTCTGAGGTCAGGGTCTGGGGTCTAGAGGGTCTAGGGGTCTAGAGGTCTCAGGGGTCTAGAGGGTCTCGGGGTCTAGAGGGTCTCGGGGTTTAGAGGTCTTGGGGTCTAGGGTCTAGGGGTCTCTAGGGTCTCGGGGTCTAGAGGGTCTCGGGGTCTAGAGGGTCTTGGGGTTCTAGAGGGTCTGGGGTCTAGAGGGTCTCGGGGTCTCGGGGTCTAGAGGTCTCGGGGTCTCGGGGTCTAGAGGGTCTCGGGGTTTAGAGGTCTTGGGGTCTAGAGGGTCTTGGGGTCTAGAGGGTCTCGGGTCTAGAGGGTCTCGGGGTTTAGAGGGTCTTGGGGTTCTAGAGGTCTTGGGGTCTAGAGGGTCTCGGGGGTCTAGAGGTCTCGGGGTCTAGAGGTCTAGGAGTCTAGAGGTCTCGGGGGTCTAGAGGGTCTCGGGGGTCTTGGGGTCTAGAGGGTCTCGGGGGTCTAGAGGGTCTCGGGGTCTAGAGGGTCTCGGGGGTCTAGAGGGTCTCGGGGGTCTTGGGGGTCTAGAGGGTCTCGGGGGTCTAGAGGGTCTCGGGGGTCTCGGGGGTCTAGAGGGTCTCGGGGGTCTTGGGGGTCTAGAGGGTCTCGGGGGTCTAGAGGGTCTCGGGGGTTTAGAGGGTCTTGGGGGTCTAGAGGGTCTCGGGGGTTTAGAGGGTCTTGGGGGTCTAGAGGGTCTCGGGGGGGTTCCTCCTCACACGGGCCTTCCTGCTCTCCTGCTTCAGTGTGCGCAGCTTCTGCTGCCGCCGCTTCTCTCGGTACCAGAGCTGCTCACAGTCCTGGACCTGGTCCCGGTCCTGGTTCCGGTCCTGGTCCTGGTCCTGGTCCTGGCCGCCGGGCCCCCGCTGCAGGTCTTTGTAGCCCTTCGGGGTCCGCTGCTGGAGGCCGAGGGCGGGGATGACGAGCAGCCGGTACCGGGCCAGCAGCCGGCTGTAGGAGCGCTCCTCGCCAGAGCAGCTGTAGAGGCCCGAGTCGGCCGGCTGCAGGCGCTGAACCAGCAACCCCCGCTTCAGGTGGAGGCGCCGGTCGCCATCGCCCTGACGGAGCTGACGCAGAGAGACGGACAGGATGGACCAGGGCCCCGGGTAGAGGGGTCAGGGCCCCAGGTAGAGGGGCCTCATGTAGAGGGGTCAGGGCCTCATGTAGAGGGGTCAGGGCCTCATGTAGAGGGGTCAGGGCCCCAGGTAGAGGGGTCAGGGCCTCGTGTAGAGGGTTCAGGGCCCCGTGTAGAGGGGCCCCGTGTCGAGGGGTCAGGGCCCCAGGTAGAGGGGCCTCATGTAGAGGGGTCAGGGCCCCAGGTAGAGGGGCCCCAGGTAGAGGGGTCAGGGCCTCGTGTAGAGGGGTCAGGGCCCCGTGTAGAGGGGTCAGGGCCCCGTGTAGAGGGGCCCCGTGTAGAGGGGTCAGGGCCCCGTGTAGAGGGGCCTCGTGTCGAGGGGTCAGGGCCTCATGTCGAGGGGCCAGGGCCCCAGGTAGAGGGGCCTCATGTAGAGGGGTCAGGGCCCCATGTAGAGGGGTCAGGGCCCCGTGTAGAGGGGTCAGGGCCCCAGGTAGAGGGCCCAGGGCCCCAGGTAGAGGGGTCAGGGCCCCATGTAGAGGGGTCAGGGCCCCAGGTAGAGGGGCCTCATGTAGAGGGGTCAGGGCCTCATGTAGAGGGGTCAGGGCCCCAGGTAGAGGGGTCTCGTGTAGAGGGGTCAGGGCCCCATGTAGAGGGGTCAGGGCCCCAGGTAGAGGGGTCTCGTGTAGAGGGGTCAGGGCCTCGTGTAGAGGGGTCAGGGCCTCGTGTAGAGGGGTCAGGGCCCCAGGTAGAGGGGCCTCATGTAGAGGGGTCAGGGCCTCATGTAGAGGGGTCAGGGCCCCAGGTAGAGGGGTCAGGGCCTCGTGTAGAGGGGTCAGGGCCCCGTGTAGAGGGGCCCCGTGTCGAGGGGTCAGGGCCCCAGGTAGAGGGGCCTCATGTAGAGGGGTCAGGGCCCCAGGTAGAGGGGCCCCAGGTAGAGGGGTCAGGGCCTCGTGTAGAGGGGTCAGGGCCCCGTGTAGAGGGGTCAGGGCCCCGTGTAGGGCCCCGTGTAGAGGGGTCAGGGCCCCGTGTAGAGGGGCCTCGTGTCGAGGGGTCAGGGCCTCATGTAGAGGGGCCTCGTGTCGAGGGGCCAGGGCCCCAGGTAGAGGGGCCTCATGTAGAGGGGTCAGGGCCCCATGTAGAGGGGTCAGGGCCCCGTGTAGAGGGGTCAGGGCCCCGGGCAGAGGGGTCAGGGCCCCATGTAGAGGGGTCAGGGCCCCAGGTAGAGGGGTCAGGGCCCCATGTAGAGGGGTCAGGGCCCCAGGTAGAGGGGTCAGGGCCCCGTGTAGAGGGGTCAGGGCCCCGGGCAGAGGGGTCAGGGCCCCATGTAGAGTCAGGGCCCCAGGTAGAGGTCAGGGCCCCATGTAGAGGTCAGGGCCCCAGGTAGAGGGGTCAGGGCCCCATGTAGAGGGGTCAGGGCCCCAGGTAGAGGGGTCAGGGCCCCAGGTAGAGGGGTCAGGGCCCCATGTAGAGGGGTCAGGGCCTCGTGTAGAGGGGTCAGGGCCCCGTGTAGAGGGGTCAGGGCCCCGTGTAGAGGGGCCCCGTGTAGAGGGGTCAGGGGCCCGTGTAGAGGGGCCTCGTGTCGAGGGGTCAGGGCCTCATGTAGAGGGGCCTCGTGTCGAGGGGCCAGGGCCCCAGGTAGAGGGGCCTCATGTAGAGGGGTCAGGGCCCCATGTAGAGGGGTCAGGGCCCCGTGTAGAGGGGTCAGGGCCCCATGTAGAGGGGTCAGGGCCCCCATGTAGAGGTCAGGGCCCCAGGTAGAGGGGTCAGGGCCCCATGTAGAGGGGTCAGGGCCCCAGGTAGAGGGGTCAGGGCCCCAGGTAGAGGGGTCAGGGCCCCATGTAGAGGGGTCAGGGCCTCGTGTAGAGGGGTCAGGGCCCCGTGTAGAGGGGTCAGGGCCCCGTGTAGAGGGGCCCCGTGTAGAGGGGTCAGGGGCCCGTGTAGAGGGGCCTCGTGTCGAGGGGTCAGGGCCTCATGTAGAGGGGCCTTGTGTCGAGGGGCCAGGGCCCCAGGTAGAGGGGCCTCATGTAGAGGGGTCAGGGCCCCATGTAGAGGGGTCAGGGCCCCGTGTAGAGGGGTCAGGGCCCCGGGCAGAGGGGTCAGGGCCCCATGTAGAGGGGTCAGGGCCCCAGGTAGAGGGGTCAGGGCCCCATGTAGAGGTCAGGGCCCCAGGTAGAGGGGTCAGGGCCCCGTGTAGAGGGGTCAGGGCCCCGGGCAGAGGGGTCAGGGCCCCATGTAGAGGGGTCAGGGCCCCAGGTAGAGGGGTCAGGGCCCCATGTAGAGGGGTCAGGGCCCCAGGTAGAGGGGTCAGGGCCCCATGTAGAGGGGTCAGGGCCCCATGTAGAGGGGTCAGGGCCCCAGGTAGAGGGGTCAGGGCCCCATGTAGAGGGGTCAGGGCCCCATGTAGAGGGGTCAGGGCCCCATGTAGAGGGGTCAGGGCCCCAGGTAGAGGGGTCAGGGCCCCGTGTAGAGGGGCCTCGTGTAGAGGGGAATAATATGTTTTCTATATGATCCATATGGTTATTCATGACTCACCTCCCCGGGCGCCGCGCTCTCCGGCCTCCGTGCCGTCCAGCGCAGTTCCGCCTGCGGCCAGCGGGCGCTGCACTCCAGGAAGGTGGCGTTGCCCTCCACGCCGTACACCGCCTGCACCGCCACGGGGGCGGAGTCTGGGGAGGAAACGCCACATACTTATATTTATGTGTAAAACTTTTAAATACTCAGAGGAAAAGAACAGGACACATTTAGATATTTTTTATAAACATTTAGATATTTATTATAAACATTTGAAGTCTGGTGCTGTTCATCGGGCATGCAGTGACTCGGTGAGGCCACTAGAGGGCGCCTGCAGTGACTCGGTGAGGCCACTAGAGGGCGCCTGCAGTGACTCGGTGAGGCCACTAGAGGGCGCCTGCAGTGACTCGGTGAGGCCACTAGAGGGCGCCTGCAGTGACTCGGTGAGGCCACTAGAGGGCGCCTGCAGAGCACAACTCTTAGCCAAGGTTTTCAGTCAGTATTTTAAATCTCAGTTACTTCTTAATAATGATTTATAGTCGAGGTTCCGTTAAAATAATGAATAACAATAATTTAATTAATTAATTAGAATATAAAAAAAATGATAGTTTAATAAAATCCTTACTGTCCTCTGTGATTGGACACTGACTCCTGGGGTCTCTGTGCTTCACGTCCTGTCTGCGGGCCCTCCTGAGACACACACACACACACACACACACACACACAGACACACACACACACACACACATAAACACACACACACAGACATACACACACACACACACAAATAATGCAGCTCTGACACTTGAAGCAGAGACTATACAACCAGAGGAGCCCCTGGTGGTCAGGAGGGAGAATGCAGCAGAGGCCTCTCCCGAGCCTGCTGGGAGCGTACCTGCTGGGCGCGTACCTGCTGGGAGCGTACCTGCTGGGAGCGTACCTGCTGGGCGCGTACCTGCTGGGAGCGTACCTGCTGGGAGCGTACCTGCTGGGCGCGTACCTGCTGGGAGCGTACCTGCTGGGAGCGTACCTGCTGGGCGCGTACCTGCTGGGAGCGTACCTGCTGCAGGTGTTCCCGTCCCAGCTGCAGTACGGGTCCCTGGCCAGGCGGCACTGGGGGCAGTCGGGGCCGTAGAGCTCACAGCGCTGCAGGGGCAGCTGGACCACGCCCAGGGAGCTGGAGACCAGCAGCTGCTGCTGCAGGGCACACACACACACACACACACACACACACACGTGAGACAGGCAGGCAGACAGACAGAGAGACAGACAGGCAGAGAGACAGATGGACAGACAGACAGGTTTCCTACCCTCTTGGTGGACAGCTTCATGCTCAGGATGGGTGTTGGACTCTAGAGTCAGAAGCAGAAGGTCAAAGGTCACGTTCCTCCAGAGAGATGGGCCTGTAATCTTACTCATGTATTCATGTGTATTTATACTGCATTCGTGGTGTGTTTATTGTGTATTTATGGTGTGTTTATTGTGTATTTATTGTGTGTTTATTGTGTATTTATTGTGTGTTTATTGTGTATTAATGGTGTGTTTATTGTGTGTTTATTGTGTATTTATTGTGTGTTTATTGTGTATTAATGGTGTGTTTATTGTGTATTTATGGTGTTTATTGTGTATTTATGGTGTGTTTATTGTGTATTTATTGTGTATTTATGGTGTGTTTATTGTGTATTTATTGTGTGTTTATTGTGTATTTATGGTGTGTTTATTGTGTATTGTTACTGCATTTATGGTGTATTTATTGTGTGTTTATTGTGCATCGTTGTGCTTGTATTTATATTAAACTCGTCACCTGGAAGACGGTCAGCTCCTCCAGGACGAGCTGCTCCACCCGACGGCCCCGCACCACGGACACCACCTTCAGCACCTTCCCATCATCTGACACACACACACACACACACACGCACATACACACACGCATAAACACACACAAACACATATACACACATATACACACATAAACACGCACACACACACACACACATATACACACGCATATACACACACACAAACACATATACACATAAACACACCACACAAACACATATACACACATAAACACACATATACACACATACACACACATATACATATACACACATAAACACACACACACACACACACATATACACACGCATATACACACACACACATATACACACACACACACACATATACACACACACACACGCATATACACACACACACACATATACACACACACACACACATATACACACACACACACATATACACACACACACACACACACACAAACACACACATATACATATACACACATAAACACATGTACACACATACACACACACATACACACACGTTGCCATGGAGACTGTTGGATGATTGTTTTTGTATCCCCCCCCCCTCACCTGTGCCCAGGTGGAGCACGTGGTGCGGGCCGTCCTCCGCCTCCACCCGGTGCACCACCAGCCTCTTCAGCAGGTGGGGGTCGACCCGGGTCAGGACGGGCCGCCCCCCCGCGGGCCGCACCGCCCCCCACATGAGCTGGTGCCGCCGCATGAACAGCACCACCTCGTCAGGGAAGTCCTGGGTGGAGGAGCGGAGCGGGGCGTAGGTCTCACTGGGGCACTGAGGGCAGAGGTCAAGGTCACAGGGGCACTGAGGGCAGAGGTCAAGGTCACAGGGGCAAGGGCAAAGGTCAAGGTCACACTGGGGCACTGAGGACAAAGGTCAAGGTCACAGGGGCACTGAGGGCAGAGGTCAAGGTCACAGGGGCACTGAGGGCAGAGGTCAAGGTCACACTGGGGCACTGAGGGCAGAGGTCAAGGTCACACTGGGGCACTGAGGGCAGAGGTCAAGGTCACAGGGGCACTGAGGGCAGAGGTCAAGGTCACAGGGGCACTGAGGGCAGAGGTCAAGGTCACACTGGGGCACTGAGGGCAGAGGTCAAGGTCACACTGGGGCACTGAGGGCAGAGGTCAAGGTCACACTGGGGCACTGAGGGCAGAGGTCAAGGTCACAGGGACAAGGGGAGAGGTCAGAGATAAAGGTCACACACATGGACAACATCAAAAGTCACGGTTGCGCATTGCTGTGTGAGGTCGGAGGTCAAGGTGAAGGAGGCGGAGCTCCTCCTCTAGGTGTGACTCACGGTGCCGGGCCTCGGGTACGGGATGCGACCTTTGAACTCCACCCAGCGGGGAGAGGCTCCTCCCCCTTTGTGGGAGAACGGCCCGTTGAACACGGAGCGCAGGGAAGACATGGAGTACACACACACTGCTGAGCCCGGGAAGAGGGAGCTGAGGAGGGGGGGAGGAGGAGGAGAAGGTGAGGGGGGAGGGGGGAGGAGGAGGGTGGGAGGAGGAGGAGGAGAGGGGGAGGGGAGGAGGGGGGAGGAGGATGGGAGAGAGAGGGGAGCAGGGAGGAGGAGGAGGGAGGAGGGAGGGAGGATGGAGGAGGAGGGGAGGGAGGAGGGAGGAGGAGGGGAGGAGGGAGGAGGGGAGGAGGAGGAGGAGGAGGGGGGAGGAGGGAGAGGGGGGGAGGAGGAGGGAGAAGGAGGGAGGAGAGGGGGAGGGAGAGGAGGAGGAGGAGGAGGGGAGGAGGAGGAGGAGGAGGAGGGAGGGGGAGGAGGAGGAGGGGGAGGAGGAGGAGGAGGGGGGAGGAGGTGTGTGAGTGTTTTATTACATCAGGGTTACAATAACACAACCAGCTGGGCCTCTTCAGAAGGTGAACACAAGGTTGCAGGAAGAGGAGGAGGAGGAGGAGGAGGAGGAGGAGGAGGAGGAGGAGGAGGAGGAGGAGGAGGAGGAGGTGGAAAGAGAGAAGGAGGAGGAGGAGGAAAGAGAGAAGGAGGAGAAGGAGGAGGAGGAGGTCTCACCTGGACGTGCTGAACACCCCGTACACCGTGGGGTTCTGCGGGTCCTTTGTCTCCAGAACAAAGACGTCCTCTAGAAGAAGGAGGAGTCACTCAGTGCGTTTACATGCATTCCAATAACTGGCTCAGTCGACAGAAATCCGTTGATGATCCGTTTCATGAACACCTTTGTTCCACTGTGTGCGGTCCGACTACGGTCCAACTACGGTCCAACTACGGTCCGACTACGGTCCGACTACGGTCCAACTACGGTCAGTGCAGTCCGACGGCTACGGTCCAGTACAGTCCGGTCCGACTACGGTCCACTACGGTCCACTACGGTCCAGACTCGGTCAGTCGGTCCACACGGTCCAACTGCAGTCCGCTACGGTCCGACTCGGTCCAGCCTCACCGGTCCAGTCTCGGTCCCAGCTTCGGTCGAGTCAGTCAGTGCGGTCTGCAGTCCCTCACGGTCGACTCGGTCAGACTCGGTCCAACTCGGTCAGCTACGGTCCAGTCACTACGGTCCAGCTACGGTCCGACTACGGTCCGACTACGGTCGAGTGCAGTCAGTGCAGTCAGTCCAGTCGATGCACAGGTCGACTCACGGTCCGACTACGGTCAGTCAGTCCAGTACAGTCACGAGGTCCAGCTCGGTCGAGTCACGGTCAGGACTGCACGGTCAGCGGTCGTGCAGTCCGGCTACGGTCGACTCGGTCGGCTGCAGTCCGGGTCACAGTCGACTGCGGTCCGACTACGGTCCAGCTACGGTCAGTACAGTCCGACTACGGTCCACAGTCACGCGATCGAGTGCAGTCCGACTACGGTCGACTGCAGTCGACTGCAGTCCGACGGTCAGTGGTCGAGCCTGGTCAGCCTCGGTCGAGTGCAGTCGGTCTGATCCAGACCAGTCGACTAGTCGGCCGGTCGCTGGTCCGACTACGGTCGAGCCTCGGTCAGTCAGTCGTACAGTCCGACACGTCGGTCCAGTCCGACGGTCGAGTCACGGTCGAGTGCAGTCGAGTGCAGTCAGCTACGGTCGAGTGCAGTCCAGGACGGTCGACTTCGGTCGGTGCAGTCCCGGTCAGCAGTCGACTACGGTCGACTGGTCGATTGACACCCTGGATTACTCGATCCGATGCGGTTGATAATCCGACCGTCGCGGCATGTAGCGGTGAACTGGACTAGGAACCGGACTTTGTGTCTTTGCCCATGAGCACAAAGGAGGAGAGGACGAGAGAGGAGAGGAGAGGAGGAGAGGAGGAGAGGAGAGGAGGAGGAGAGGAGGAGAGGAGAGGAGAGGAGAGGAGGACGAGGAGAGGAGGAGGAGGAGGAAGGAGAGGGAGGGAGGGAGGAGGAGGAGGAGGAGGAGGAGGAGGAGGGAGGGAGAGGAGAGAGGAGAGGAGAGAGAGGAGAGGGAGGAGGGAGGCAGGAGGGAGGAGGAAGGAGGAAGGAGGAAGGAGGGAGGAGGAAGGAGGCAGGAGGCAGGAGGGAGGAGGAAGGAGGAAGGAGGGAAGGAGGAAGGAGGGAGGAGGAAGGAGGGAGGAGGAAGGAGGTACCCAGCTCATCAAAGTGCGTCTCCACTCCAGACGGTCCAGGAACTGAACACACGAGTCTGGCTTTGAGGAACGTGGTCCATCGATTTATGAGACTCCTCCTCCCTCCTACGTCATTCTGGAGGAGGAGAGGGGGAGGAGGAGGAGAGGGGGAGAGGGGGAGAGGAGGTGAGCTGAAGGTGCAGGTGGTAACATCCGCTGGTTAAAGCTGCTCTCATAGTGACGTCACAGGTTGGAGTCCTGTCTCCTCCTCCTCCTCCTCCTCTTCCCCCTCTCCTCCTCCCCCTCTCCTCCTCCTCCCCTCCTCCTCCTCTCCTCCCCCTCTCCTCCTCCCTCTCCCCTCTCCCCCTCCCTCTCTCTCCTCTCCTCCCCTCTCCTCCCTCCCCTCTCCTCCCTCTCCCCCTCCCTCCCCTCTCCTCCCCTCTCCCTCCCCTCTCCTCCTCTCCCTCCCTCTCCCTCCCCTCCTCCCTCCCTCTCCCTCTCCTCCCTCCTCCTCCCCTCTCCCTCCTCCTCTCCCCCCTCCCTCCCTCCTCTCCTCCTCTCCCTCCTCTCCTCTCCTCCCCCTCTCCTCCCCTCCCTCTCCCTCCTCCTCCCCTCTCCTCCTCCTCTCCTCCTCCCTCCTCCTCCTCCTCCTCCCCTCTCCTCCTCCCCTCCTCCCTCTCCTCCTCCTCCCTCCCCTCCCTCTCTCCTCCTCCTCCTCCCTCCCCTCCCCTCTCCCCTCCTCCTCCTCTCTCTCTCCTCCTCTCCTCCCTCCTCCCCTCTCCTCCCCTCCCTCCTCCTCTCCTCCTCCTCTCCTCCTCCTCTCCTCTCCTCCTCCTCCTCCCTCCTCCCCCTCTCCTCCCTTCTCCTCCTCACCTTGCAGACTCGAGCCACCCGGCTGTGGACCCGCTGCTCCTCCCCGCGCTCCCTGAAGAAGACGTAGACCTTGTCGTCGTCCGGGCGGTGCGTGTCGGGGATGGAGAAGGAGGCCACGAAGACCGGGTCTGGGGGGGTGAGACAGGTGCATTGTGGGAGCCCGTGGCGCCCGGCGGTCCTCACCGTGGAGCCAGTCGTGGTCGTAGGCCTCCGTCTGCAGGCGAGGCAGCCGGCTGCTCAGCGGCGCCCGCAGGAGGGCGGAGCCACGGCCCAGGAAGTCCACGGAGGAGCCGGAGAACAGAGCGCCCCCTGGGGGGGGACCGGGAATGAGGGGGGGGGGGTGTATGCGTGTGTGTGTATGCGTGTGTGTGTATGCGTGTGTGTGTGTGTCTGTGTGCGGTGGACCTACCAGTCAGTAGAGCAGTGAACGGCTCTCTGGGACTAAAGGGACATTTCCCTCTACCGGACTCTGTGTGAGACATCATGAACACTGGGTCCTAGAGAGAGAAGAATCATGAACACATGCACTGGTGGACTCGTGAACTCTTGAACACATGAACTCGTGAACACATGAACTCGTGAACACATGAACTCGTGAACACATGAACTCGTGAACACATGAACTCGTGAACACATTAACTCGTGAACACATTAACTTGTGAACACATGAACTCGTGAACACAGGAACTGAACTCGTGAACACATGAACTCGTGAACACATGAACTCGTGAACACATGAACTCGTGAACACAGGAACTCGTGAACACATGAACTCGTGAACACATGAACTCGTGAACACAGGAACTCGTGAACACATGAACTCGTGAACACAGGAACTGGTGAACACAAGAACTGGTGAACACAGGAACTGGTGGACTCGTGAACACATGAACTCGTGAACACATGAACTCGTGAACACATGAACTCTTGAACACATGAACTCGTGAACACAGGAACTGGTGAACACAAGAACTGGTGAACACAGGAACTGGTGGACTCGTGAACACATGAACTCGTGAACACATGAACTTGTGAACACATGAACTCGTGAACACATGAACTCTTGAACACAAGAACTGGTGAACACAGGAACTGGTGAACACAGGAACTGGTGAACACAAGAACTGGTGAACACAGGAACTGGTGGACTCGTGAACACATGAACTCGTGAACACATGAACTCGTGAACACATGAACTCGTGAACACATGAACTCTTGAACACATGAACTCGTGAACACAGGAACTGGTGAACACAAGAACTGGTGAACACAGGAACTGGTGGACTCGTGAACACATGAACTCGTGAACACATGAACTCGTGAACACATGAACTCGTGAACACATGAACTCTTGAACACATTAACTCGTGAACACAGGAACTGGTGAACACAAGAACTGGTGAACACAGGAACTGGTGAACACAGGAACTGGTGGACTCGTGAACACATGAACTCGTGAACACATGAACTCGTGAACACAGGAACTCGTGAACACAGGAACTCGTGAACACATTAACTTGTGAACACATGAACTTGTGAACACATTAACTTGTGAATACATGAACTTGTGAACACAGGAACTCGTGAACACAAGAACTTGTGAACACATTAACTCGGGAACACATTAACTTGCGAACACATGAACTCGTGAACACATTAACTTGTGAACACATGAACTCATGAACACATGAACTCGTGAACACATTAACTTGTGAACACATGAACTCGTGAACACTGGAACTCATGAACACAGGAACTCGTGAACACATTAACTTGTGAACACATTAACTTGTGAACACATGAACTTGTGAACACAGGAACTTGTGAACACATTAACTCGTGAACACATTAACTTGTGAACACATGAACTCGTGAACACTGGAACTCATGAACACATGAACTCGTGAACACAGGAACTGGTGGACTCGTGAACACATGAATACCTGCGTGCCGCGGCCCAGGCTCAGGTAGGTGCATTGTGGGTAGTAGGCTCCGGTCCCACAGGCGTACACGTGGCTCTGGTTGACCGGCTGCAGCAGGCGAACAAAGTTGGCGCAGTCCGTCTGGAGAACACAATGCAGTGATGCATGCTGGGAAGTATGACACTGTCAACACAGAGCATGCTAACTTAGCTTAGCACAATGACTTCCACCTGAATAGATTGAACCTGTATGCTCCGGTGTGAGGCTAGTGTCCCCCCTGTTTCCAGCCCCTATGCTATGCTAAGTGAGCTAGCTGCTGAGCGGTCTCCATCTTCAATGGCAGCAACATGCCACACTGTCCCTTTAAGGCTTAAAGGGACAGTGTGGCATGTTGCTGCCCTCTAGTGGCGAGGGCGCAGATTGCAACCAGCTAAATATCCCTCAGATAACCTCCTGTCCTCTCTCCTCTGTCCTATGTCCTCCTGTCCTCTCTCCTCTGTCCTATGCCCTCATGTCCTCTCTCCTCTCCCCTATCTCCTCTCTCCTCTCTCCTCTCCCCTCTCTCCTCTCTCCCCCTCCTCCTCCTCCTGACCCAGAGGACAGGAGGAGGAGGAGTCTTCTCGTGACCTTCACCTCCAGACTCTTTCCTGCCAGAAGACAGCGGTCCACATGTTCTCTGTCCGCGGGCCAGTGGACCTGCAGAGACAAGGACAGGTCAGCTGGGGGGTCCTGCTGGTCCTGCTGGTCCTGGTGGTCCTGGTCCTGGTTCTGGTCTCACCGTGTGCGTGGGCAGGTCCAGGCGGTCCGGCCTCAGCAGGTAGACGTGGTCCTTCCCCCCCACCAGCAGACGGCCTCCATCCTCGTCCAATAGCAACGCCTCGTACCCCCCACTGACTCCGCCCCCCCAGAACACCGCCGAGCTGCTCCTCACATCTGAGAGGAGGAGCAGGAGGAGGAGGAGCAGGGGGAGGAGGAGCAGGAGGAGGAGGAGGAGGAGGAGGAGGAGAGGGGGAGTGGGAGGAGGATTATTGCTCACAGATAAAGCTGATTAGATAAGAACTGACAGGTCTGGTTCTGGTCTGGTTCTGGTTCTGGTTCTAGTCTGGTTCTGGTCTGGTTAAGGTCTGGTTCTGGTCTGGGTCTGGTTCTGGTCTGGTTCTGGTCTGGTTCTGGTCTGGGTCTGGTTCTGGTCTGGTTCTGGTCTGGTTCTGGTCTGGGTCTGGTTCTAGTCTGGTTCTGGTCTGGTTCTGGTCTGGTACTGGTCTGGGTCTGGTTCTGGTCTGGTTCTGGTCTGGGTCTGGGTCTGGTTCTGGTCTGGTTCTGGTTCTGGTCTGGTTCTGGTCTGGTTCTGGTTCTGGTCTGGGTCTGGCTCTGGTCTGGTTCTGGTTCTGGTCTGGGTCTGGTTCTGGTCTGGGTCTGGTTCTGGTCTGGTTCTGGTTCTGGTCTGGGTCTGGCTCTGGTCTGGTTCTGGTTCTGGTCTGGGTCTGGTTCTGGTCTGGGTCTGGTTCTGGTCCTACCTGCGTGTGAGAGCGTTAGCCGCGGTGCGCTGCTCCTCCAGCCGGCGCCGCTCAGCAGCGGCAGCAGGAGGAGGAGGAGGAGCAGCGTGGGGGCGGGCCTCGGGCCGGCGGCGCCGCGTGGCGCCATGGCGACCGCCGAGAGGTCAGACACACGCCGGAGCTAGAAGAGAGAGAGAGGCTTCTACACACGGAGCAGAGGCTTCTATACAACCAGAGGAGCCCCTCACGGTGGAGGAACCAAGCGCTCCCTGAGGTCTGCTGTGAGGTGCCACTAATCAGCCAATCAGAGAGAAGAGATGCGCTACACAACAACCAATCAGAGAGAAGAGATGAGCTACACAACAACCAATCAGAGAGAAGAGATGCGCTACACAACAACCAATCAGAGAGAAGAGATGAGCTACACAACAACCAATCAGAGAGAAGTAATGAGCTACACAACAACCAATCAGAAAACAGACCTTCATAAAGTTGTCATAGAGTCGTTCTTGTTATTTAATACGTGGTCGTTCATTGTGTGTGTGTGTGTGTGTCTGTGTGTGTGTGCGTGTGTGTGTGTGTCTGTGTGTGTGTGTGTGTGTGTGTGTGTGTGTGTGTGTGTGTGTGTGTGTGTGTGTGTGTGGGCTGTGGAGTTATGAAGCTCTGCATCTCTCCTCTTCAACCAATCAGCTCTCAGCTCTAATATCTTTATGTTCAGTGGAAACCACTGTGTGTACTTTGGCACACACACATACACACACACACACACACACACACACACACACACACGTCTTGTGTCATGGTGACTCATTCATAACTTGTTATCAGGACGAGGACAATAAAGTATTTCTGCTGAACGTCAGCTCCTTCCTCTCCGAGAGCGACACACACACACACTCACACACACACTCACACACACACACACACACACACACAGACACACACACTCACACACAGGCACACACACACACCACACACACACACACACACACACACACACACACACACACACACACACACACCCTTGCACACACACACACACACACACACACACACACACTCACACACACACACACACACACACACACACACACACACACACACACACACACACACACACACACACACACACACACACACACACACACACACACACACACACACACACACACACACTCACACACACACACACACACACACACGTGTTGTGGGACCCGTGATGACATCATCAGGTCCTTCTCCAGAGCCCTTCAGTGACCTCGGGGTCACAGGACGGCGATGTCACGTCCTCCACAACAATAAGGAAACACTCACAATAGAACACGCACACTGAGTGAGTGAGTGTGTGTGTGTGTGTGTGTGTGTGTGTGTGTGTGTGTGTGTGTGA
>CM070109.1:190936-245936 GCA_036178185.1 Liparis tanakae | reverse complement strand
TTTTAAAGACTCACCTCCTCCTTTGTGGTCTTGGTATCCATGTATGACATCCAGCCAGCCAGCAGGGGGCGCTGTAGGGCCCTCCTCTGGAATGTTGGGGTCAAATGCCCCTGTGAGGAAGAGGAAGAGGTCAAAGGTCTTCACTGTGTTCATCCGTCATGCAATGAAACGTTAACCAGGAGACAACGACACCAACACGCACTAAACAAAAGGAATCCGCCTCCACATCCCGGAGGAGCTCCTCCCCCTGAGCCAGTTGGCCCCGCCCCCTCCCCCATCACCACGCCCTGTGAGTCAAAGGTCATAGAGTAGAGGCTGTGTCAGAGGTCAGAGGTCATAGAGTAGAGGCTGTGTCAGAGGTCAGAGGTCATAGAGTAGAGGCTGTGTCAGAGGTCAGAGGTCATAGAGTAGAGGCTGTGTCAGAGGTCAGAGGTCATAGAGTAGAGGCTGTGTCATAGGTACGCACTGTTTTTCCAATGAAAACCCTTGAAACCCTCTTGATGTGAGCGCAGCTGAAAACAGTGATGCTGGTGGGAGACGCTGTAGAGCCTTACGCTCTCAACATTAATATTTACAATACAAAGCAGCGACTCTCTTTCACATCCACGTTGAATTCACTCGATGAACAAGTGAGCGTCGTCATGGAGACCGGAACGCGCCGCTGACCGAGGTGTGGGGCCGCACCCACCTGGGGCCACACCCCCTGGGGCCACACACCCCTGGGGCCACACCCACCTGGGGCCACACCCCCCTGGGGCCACACCCCCCTGTGGCCACACCCACGTGGGGCCGCACCCACCTGGGGACACACCCACCTGGGACCACACCCACCTGGGGCCACACCCACGTCACACTGGACCGGCCACGCTACACACGCCTGTTTCCCTCAGGTTTATCATTTTATGGTTTTGGGAGATTCACCGACATATTTTTTGTCATGTTTTCATGTTTTTATTGTAAATCTATGAAATATTGTTTTTAGTAATATGTTTTATGATTTAAAATTTTATTTTTACTGTACAGATTAGTGTTATCTCTGATTTATTATTAAACAAAGATCGCACTTTGTCATATGTTTTACAGATTTCTCCCGTTCCCTAATTTACAGTATTTATATTGTATATTGTTTGTCACATTTTTTTTCATATCTATTATTATTTTACCTATTTTCTAAAGATTTTTTAGAATTTATAATAACATAGAAATACGAGATAATTACAATATTTTTTAGAATTCTGAAAAAACTTTTATATTTTTCATGAACTTTTTTTCACAGAAATACAAGATAATAATAATGATAAATTATGATATTTAAAAACACAATTTTTTTAATGTTTTTTTCTCTCACAGAAATACAAGATAAAAACAATAAATATTTGAATACAGACGAAAATACGTTTTGTATGAAAACTATTTTCCAAAAAAATATGATATAATAAAAATGATTATTATAATGTATGTTATTTTTTTAGAAATACAAGATAACAATAATTATTAAATCTGCAGTTTTTATTCAGCTTTTTTTCACGAAAATAACATAAATATTTCAAATGTAGGAAAACAGAAATTTTGTAATGAACAATAATTGTTATCATTCTGAAAAAAAAAAAAAAATAGGAAGTGAACCAGTGAACCAGTGAACCAGTCAACAATTAAACAGTCCACCAGTGGGCGTTGGACTTAACCCAGCACACGGGGCCACACCGTCTGCAACAAGTTTAAACAAAACCGGAAACAAACATCAAATATAACAGTAACTTCACCCCCCCCCCTCCCATGGCCCCCCGTTATCCGCCTCTTGTCCCCCCGCAGCACGCGGTGCTGAGCGGGGTGTCCACCCCTCCTCCCCAGGTGTCCACCCCTCCTCCCCAGGTGTCCACCCCTCCTCCCCGGGTGTCCACCCCTCCTCCCCAGGTGTCCACCCCTCCTCCCCAGGTGTCCACCCCTCCTCCCCAGGTGTCCACCCCTCCTCCCCGGGTGTCCACCCCTCCTCCCGGGGGGTCAGCGCGTGTTTCGCTCACCGAGGTCTTCGTCCTGGTCGCTCATGTCTGTCTGTCTGTCTGTCTGTCTGTCTGTCTGTCTGTATGTCTCTCTCTCTATCTCTCTCTTCTTTCTCTCTCTTTTCTTTCTCTCTCTCTCCTTGGAGGGGAAGAAGCTCCGCGACGTGAAGACAACAAAGTCCCGCGCTGCGTTAGGTGCTGCTTCCGGTTGGGCCTCTTCGAAGTAAAAGCCCAGCCTTCACGGTACTAACGGTAATCACGGCCTGGTCAACAGAAACAACTACAACAGGTCATTTATTTCCATAATTAATTAAAATAAAATGAATTAATAGAATACACCGGTAATACAACATATACATGAATACACAGTAAATGCATATTGCATATTAGTATCTTCCTAGTCTTAGTCTGATATCCTGCTTCCTGTTTGTTCTCAATCAGCTAATTAATTCGTCTCAAATGGACATTTGGAACGATACAAAATATTGTGGGATCTGTTTTTCTCTCAGAATCATATTTGCCTTTATTTAAACTTCTTTTGTGTAAAGACTTGTTTCCACCTTGTTTTATTTTGAAGGCAACATCTCCCTTTTTCCGGTTCTGGCTTGTCTGTTTGTGTCTGACTTGATGCAGACAAACCGACCACGCCCACATTGTTTACATTCTTACCCGAAAAAGATTTATTATTATATATATAGATTTATTTATTAATTTATCTTTATAGATATTAAATGTGGGCAGCGGTTGAAACGCCATTGTTCCTTTGTAACTACGGACATTTAATCATCCAGATAAATAGTATTGTTGGCTATATCGATAATAACTTAAGTTCATTTGAAATTATCATGTTATTATATAACAATCACATGGGGCATTTTTGTACTTTTAATATTAGAGTAGTATGATTATACTGATATAACATTACTTGTAACGAGTATTTGTTACAGTGTTCTAATAGTACTTTTACTTAAGTACATGGTCTAACTACTTCCTCCACCTCTGGTTGTTCTACAGAAAAGAACTTTGGACTTCAGAAACTCATCGTGTGTGTATTTTACTACAAGAGTCCCCGTCTTCCACTTTTTTCCTTGGACCGCGAACGCGTCATCACGGCACTTGACCCGGAAGTTGACGTCAGTCGGTTCTCCCAGCAACCGCGACCGTTAGCCGTCGTTACGCAGCTCGAAGACTCTCCACGACCGGAGCCCACAGCGGACATGGTACCGAAACAGAACCGAGCGGGCGGACCGAAGCGAGCGGGCGGAACATAACCTAGCTGGCGGAACAGAACCTAGCGGGCTAAACGGAACCTAGCGGGCTAAACACAACCTAGTGGGCTAAACAGAACCTAGCGGGCTAAACAGAACCTAGCGGGCGGAACCAAAGCTAGCGGGCTAAACAGAAGCTAGCGGGCTAAACAGAGGCTAGCGGGCGTTGTCGGCGTAGTGTCTTGGTGTCGGCAGCAGGGCGCGTCGGGGCTCCGGTCACTTCTGTGCCCGTGCTAAGTGATGCTCCCGTGCTAACTGATTCTCCCGTGCTAACTGATTGTCCCGTGCTAACTGATGCTCCCGTGCTAAGTGATGCTCCCGTGCTAACTGATGCTCCCGTGCTAACTGATGCTCCCGTGCTAAGTGATGCTCCCGTGCTAACTGATGCTCCCGTGCTAACTGATGCTCCCGTGCTAAGTGATGCTCCCGTGCTAACTGATGCTCCTCGTCTCCACAGGCGGAAGTAGAAGAAACACTGAAGAGAATCCAGAGTCAGAACGGAGTGCAGGGGATCATCATCGTGAATGCAGAGGGTACAGCTCCACCTTAATGACGGTTTACCATACAGCTCCACCTTAATGACGGTTTACCATACAGCTCCACCTTAATGACGGCTCCACCTTAATGACGGTTTACCATACAGCTCCACCTTAATGACGGTTTACCATACAGCTCCACCTTAATGACGGTTTACCATACAGCTCCACCTTAATGACAGCTCCACCTTAATGACGGTTTACTATACAGCTCCACCTTAATGACAGCTCCACCTTAATGACGGCTCCACCGTAATGACAGTTTACCATACATCTCCACCTGTTTGTGATTGTTTACTATACAGCTCCACCCTTTTATGATTGTTTACCATACATCTCCACATGTTTGTGATTGTTTACTATACAGCTCCACCCTTTTATTATTGTTTACCATACATATCCACCCTTTGTGATTGTTTACTATACAGCTCCACCCTTTTATGATTGTTTACCATACATCTCCACCCTTTTAAGATTGTTTACCATACCACTTCACACTTTGTGATTGTTTACCATAATATGTAAATTCCCATATAACATGTAAACGGTGGTGTGATATGCAAATGTATGTATGCAAATGAGTGTATATGTAAATGAACCCTGTCCCCTCAGGAATCCCCATCAAGACGACTCTGGACAACGCCAGCACGGTTCAGTACGCCGGCCTCATCCACCAGCTGGTGATGAAGGCCCGGAGCACCGTGCGGGACATCGACCCCCAGAACGACCTCACCTTCCTCCGCATCCGCTCCAAGAAGAACGAGATCATGATCGCTCCAGGTGAGGGGGCGGGGCCAGGGAGGAGGGGCGAGTTTAAATGATGCTCGGTCTTGTTTTCATCCAGTCGACCGCGTGGACTTTAATCGCCGTCCGTCTTCACAGATAAGGACTACTTCCTGATCGTCATCCAGAACCCGTCGGACTGAAGAGGATCTGCAGCCCGACTCGGTTCCCCTTCGTCTTCATGTCCACCAGAGACTCGGTTCCCCTTCGTCTTCATGTCCACCAGAGACTCGGTTCATCTTCAGTGTTTTAGCATTCCAGTGTAGCCTCTGCACACTGCACGCTCATGTTTATTATTATTAATTTACCGTAAAGCTAGAGAGAGAGAGAGAGAGAGAGAGAGAGAGAGAGAGAGAGAGAGAGAGAGAGAGAGAGAGAGAGAGAGAGAGAGAGAGAGAGAGAGAGAGAGAGAGAGAGATGCACCTTTAAGTTCCAGGATGTTTCTCAGTTTCACCTTTAAAAAAAGGAAACGTTGAGATTGTTATTTATTGTTTTTTTGGCAAAAGATGTCGAAGTTTAGTGTTTACACTACGAACGCGTCCCTGCTCAGATGGTTGTTTTTAAGAATTTAATAAATGTCTAAATGTTCTTCTCTTGTCATGTACTTTGTTTACATTATGTGGGTATTTGTATTAGATTTATATATTTCTTCGCTCCCTGTAGCTGCTCTACGGTGTAGAATGTAATGGGATTGTAAGTCGCTTCGGATAAAAGCGTCAGCTAAATAACATGAAATGTAATAATAAACTTTCCAAAAAGAAAGTAAAACGGCAACAGAGACTCAAAACATCTAAAAAAAACTCTTGCTGATAATTATAAAGACACAAATTAAACCCCTATTTCACTAAATACTTTTGAGAATTTAAATATTAAGACTCATACGAAATAATATTACAACTGTAAAACTGCGATCAACTCAAGAAATACAATCTACTTTTACATTTTTGTATTGTTTTATTATTGTATATTCACCCATATGCTATTATCATCGATATAATCATATTGATGTTTTACGTTATTTCTCTTATAAACGCGCTGTATACATTTGAAGTTAGTATTATTTAACTGAAGCTTCTTGGTTACTGTACCAGGTTGAGTACATGCCTTTATATCTGAATGTTTTTCAATATAATTCTCATCTGTGAACTCTTAATTCTCTTCAGGACCTGGGATCTCAGGCACAGCACTCGCTCTTTTCTCTTCCTACCTCACCGACCGACTGACCGGGTAACTTGGAGAGGATCTGTATCTGATCCTTGTCCTCTCACTGTGGGGTTCCTCAAGGCTCCGTCCTGGGTCCCCTCCTCTTCCTCTCACTGTGGGGTTCCTCAAGGCTCCGTCCTGGGTCCCCTCCTCTTCTCTCTGTACACCAATTCTCTCGGCTCTGTCATTCGTTCGCATGGCTTCTCCTACCGTCGCCATGCCGATGACACCCAACTGATCTTCTCGTTCCCACCATCTGAAACACAGGTGGCAGAATCTCTGCCTGTCTGACGGACATCTCTCAGTGGACGTCTGCTCACCACCTGAAGATCAACCCTGACAAGACCGAGCTCCTGTTCCTACCAGGGAAAGGTTCCCCCACTCACGACCTGACCACCACCTCCAACAGCCACCACCTCCAACAGCTCCGTGTTGGCCCCTACCCTGACTGAACCCCACTCAGGACCTGACCACCACCTCCAACAGCTCCGTGTTGGCCCCTACCCTGACTGAACCCCACTCACCACCTGACCACCACCTTCAACAGCTCCGTGTTGGCCCCTACCCTGACTGAACCCCACTCAGGACCTGACCACCACCTCCAACAGCTCCGTGTTGGCCCCTACCCTGACTGAACCCCACCCACGACCTGACCACCACCTTCAACAGCTCCGTGTTGGCCCCTACCCTGACTGCCAGGAGCCTCGGGGTGACGCTAGACAGTCAACTCTCCCTGACGGCCAACATCGCTGCAACAGCGTTCCTGTAGGTACATGCTGCACGTCTGGAGAACACGGCCTCTTCTGACCCAGAAGGCAGCGCAGGTTCTGGTCCAGGTTCTGGTCCAGGTTCTGGTCCAGGTTCTGGTCATTTCACCCCTCGACTACTACAACTCCCTCCTGGCTGCTTTACCTGCTAAGGCCATCCGGCCTCTGCAGCTCATCCAGAATGCAGCAGCTCGACTGGTCTTCAGCCTCCCGAGGTTCACCCACACCACTCTGCTCCTCCACCCACACCACTCTGCTCCTCCACCCACACCACTCCGCTCCTCCGCTCTCTTCACTGGCTACCGGTGGCGGCCCGCATCCGCTTCAAAACATTGGTTCTGGCGTCCTGTTTTCTGAACGGATCGGGCCCCGTCTACATCCTGGATGTGGTCACACCGTACACCCCGGCACGTTCGCTCCGCTCGGCAACAGCCAACCGACTTGTGACTCCGTCACCTCGAGCTAATCACTCGAAATCCAGACTGTTTGCTGTCCTGGCTCCTGATTGGTGGAGCCAGCTCCCCACTGACATCAGGACAGCAGGAAGTCTCTACATCTTCCGCCGAAAACTGAAAACGCACCTTTTCCGACTATATCTGGATTAATCACAGACTTGCACTTTGGTAGCACTTGAATGGCTCTTATTGTGGTACTTTAGTAGTTTGACTATGATGAGGAAATGTTACTTTCTGTATTCTTGTTGTTCTTAGTTTGTACTCTAGGTTGAAATGCACTTATTGTAAGTCGCTTTGGATAAAAGCATCTGCTAAATGACATGTAATGTAATGTAATGTAATAATAACATTGTCTGAGCACTATGGGCGTTAAAGACGCAACATTAACGTCATTAAAGCGACAGTGTTAAGCAACGCGTGACGCAGACGGCTCGAGGAGCAACGGGCGTACGGCCCCTTTAAATCCAGCGGGTGACGTCAGAGCCTCGCTTGCCTTCGCTTTGTCCGGAGCCGTGTTTTTCAGATCGCGACGCCGAGAGAAAGCCGACGCACGGCTCGCGCTGCCAGACGTTATAACGCTCGTTCGTTGGTTCATAACGGGTTAATAACCGCCGCGGCGATGCCGTCCGACAGACCCTTCAAACAGAGGAGGACCTTCGGTAAGAAACCGCCCGTCATCCGGCCCGCTAGCTAGCATTAGCTCCCGGGGTTGTTTACCTGTTTGTTGTGCTTATTGTGGGCACGTGCTTTACTCTAATACGTGGTTTTAGAGCTCATATTATTAGCAACGTGTGGACAGAAGCTTCAGAGTCTTCACGTTTATAAAATACTACACGGAAAATGATGTAATTGTCCGCGGGGAGCTGAATGCCATAATGTGTGTGATCACTGGGGGTCACGTGATCCGGGGAGCTGCGCGAGACTGTAAACATTCAGCGTCTGCTCCAGGAACGGTAACAACTGCGCATGCGCGGTTGTTTATATTGTATCCGGATGAGGAAGGGAGGAGCCCAGGCTGTTGCGTAACCCCCCCCCCCCCCCGACTGTTCCCTCAGCTGATCGCTGCAAAGAGGTCCAGCAGATCCGAGACCAGCACCCCAACAAGATCCCCGTGAGCTCCATATACTGATATATTGACATAAATACATATGAACATATATATATACATATATGTTTATATGTATATATATATATATATATGTGTAATATAGATGTTACACATCTAACGTCTATATAATATACATGTAACATGTATATTATATAGATGTTACATGTATATAATATACACGTATAATATGTATATTATATACGTGTTTTACGTGTATAACATGTATATACTATGATGTTTAACGTGTATATTATATACGTGTTTTACGTGTATAACATGTATATACTATGATGTTTAACGTGTATATTATATACGTGTTTTACGTGTATAACATGTATATAATATGATGTTTAACGTGTATATTATATACGTGTTTTACGTGTATAACATGTATATACTATGATGTTTAACGTGTATATTGTATACGTGTTTTATGTGTATAACATGTATATAATATGATGTTTAACATGTATATTGTAAACGTGTGTATAACATGTATATAATATGATGTTTAACGTGTATATTATATACGTGTTTTACGTGTATAACATGTATATAATATGATGTTTAACGTGTATATTATATACGTGTTTTACGTGTATAACATGTATATAATATGATGTTTAACGTGTATATTGTAAACGTGTGTATAACATGTATATAATATGATGTTTAACGTGTATATTGTAAACGTGTGTATAACATGTATATAATATGATGTTTAACATGTATATTGTAAACGTGTGTATAACATGTATATAATATGATGTTTAAGTGTATATTGTATACGTGTGTATAACATGGCGCCCCCTGCAGGTGATCATCGAGCGCTACAAGGGGGAGAAGCAGCTTCCTGTTCTGGACAAGACCAAGTTCCTGGTGCCGGACCACGTGAACATGAGCGAGCTGGTCAAGATCATCAGGTGAGGGGGGACCTCTCTTGTGACCTCTTGACCTCTGGTGTGACCCTTGACCTCTGGTGTGACCCTTGACCTCTGGTGTGACCCTTGACCTCTGGCCCTCAGGCGCCGCCTGCAGCTGAACCCGACCCAGGCCTTCTTCCTGCTGGTGAACCAGCACAGCATGGTGTCCGTGGCCACGCCCATCTCTGAGATCTACGAGCAGGAGAGGGACGAGGACGGCTTCCTGTACATGGTCTACGCCTCGCAGGAGACCTTTGGCTGCTAGGGGGCTTCAGGGGGGGGGTGTAGTGACCCCGCCCCCTCTTTCTATTGGTCAGTACAACACTACATCGGACAGGACCCCCGTCCTCCGTTAGAAGACTCGTACCGTCTCTCTTGTTTTGGTCCCACGCAGACTCTTATTTTGAAAAGCTGGGACGAACCAGCCAATGGGTGTTCAATTCACGCGTCATGCTTAAAATCAAACGTGTGTGTGTGAGTGTGTGTGTGTGTCTGTGTGTGTGTGTGTGTCTCTTGCTGAGGCTTCTTGTTGCTGATTCGTTGTTTTGACCTTTTTTTTCTTCTTTTTAAAAAACTTTTTAGGATTTTATTTAATTTTTAGCTGACGTTTGTCACGTGACCTGAATTCAGACGATATAATAAACTAAGTGTAATACTAATATGTAATTAACAGTAACTTTACAAGTGCAATATCACCCCCCCCCCCAGAGAAGGGAAGCTAGCGTTAGCATCACTAACCTCACACTGACGTCTCTTTGCCCCCGAAGCACAAGTCGCCTCAACTTAAGCCCCGCCCCCTCCACATTTAACCACGCCTACATTTAACATCATGAACCAATCAGGTGAAGCCGATTTAAAGGCCCATCCAGTAGATTTTAGACCGCGGGAACACGAGCGATGTCATGACGCTAACGCTCTGGGTGTTTCTTAAAGGGCCGGTATCACATTCTGGGATCAGCTGGCCAGTGATATCAAGATCGGCGTCGGTGAAACTCAATTTTACGCTTTCATCTACGTTTCGGTGACATTTATTGGTAGGAAACGGCGTTTTAACCCCACGCTGGCCCTTTAAGAAGAACACGGAAACAAAGTCCCAACTTTAATAAACGGACGCCGTCCGTCAGGATGGGGAGGCGGGGGCTTCATCTGGCCGTTTGTATTTCTGTTGAAACGACGACTTCCTGTCTGCTGGGACGCGACAGGAAGTCGTCGCTCCGAGTAGAGTCCTCCTCCCCCTCCTCCTCTTCCTCCTCCTCTTCCTCAGCTCGTGGAAGCGTAGCAGACGGACATGAAGAGCTTCTTTTGCACATAAATTAAGACGTGAAGAGTTGGCGTAGGACTTTTGTTTTGTAGTTGTGACCGTCCGCTCTGAGCCTTCAGAGTAAAAGGTTCCAGACGTGCATGTTGAACTTTTTATGTATATATATATATATATGAATGTATATTGATTTTACGCAATAGATATTATCGTATCGTTTGATTTAGAAAAGAAGTCTTGAGATGTTTCCCAAAACCAAAAAAGTGAAATAAGTGTACGTTTAAAAGGAGATGCATGAATAAAGAGTTAACGATGATGTCATCGAGCGGTTTTTACAAACGAGTTTCTTTGACTTAGAGAACTTTGAGCGTTTGATAAGAAATAAAGAAGTTGCCTTTAAGATGTAAAGTCTTTATTTCACCGCCCGTGTTGGCCAGCAGGGGGCGACGAGCACAACGCAGGAACAATGTATATTATGTCTATTTTAATAAAGAAGTGCTAATACAATTAGAAGTTTTCACAATCTGAGATGAAGTGCATCATTTAATAATCCTATCGGTTTATTAGTTTTAGTGATTCATAAACAGAACGATCAGTTTATTACCAGGATGTGTGAAATACTAAATCAATAAACAACGTATTACATACATCCAGAACTAACGGCTGGTAACCGTATAAGTTGATTGTCTACGGGAAAAAACATTACGCTGAGACTCCTTCAAAATAAAAGTTTAGAGAAGACGAGTTCATTTTATTTAAGAAATGTCTTAATGTTCAACTGAAAAGTAGAAGTCCAACAGATGAAAACAAGTACGCCAAGAGAACCACGGCGCACAAAGAGAGTCACTTTATTTTACAAGACATCGTTCAGCGTTTCCACGGCGACCGTCTGACTCTTTGGTTTCATCCAGAAAACAAACGAGACGCCGGAACAGCGTTCAGGAAGATCCAAGATGGCGGCCGCAGCGTCCGGAGGAACGGAGACCGCCAGGACCTCACGCCATGCTGAGGAAGAGGAAGAGAGGAAGAAGATAAGAAGATGAGAGGAAGAGAGGAAGAGGAAGAGAGGAACCGAAAGAGGGGAAGCGGGTGGTTAAACCTCGTGCCATCTCGTCTCCTGTGGTGAAGGACGTGACCTCCCTGACCCCAACCCTTGACCTTGACCCTTGAGCCTGACCCTTGACCCTGACCCCGACCCTTGACCCTCACACGTCGTCTTATCTCTCGTCTACTTGATGTTTGAATGAGCCACTGCCCTCAGGGCGGAGCAGCCAATCAGAGGGGGGGGGGGGGTATAGGAACACGTCAGTCTGGAGCCGAGTTATGAATACATGAAATATATAAATGATGTTATATAATATATAAACAAACTCAGGAACATGAGCGGTTAAAGGGAACCGACGGTGTGTGTCTGTGTGTCTGTGTGTGTCTCTGTGTGTGTGTCTCTGTGTGTGTGTCTCTGTGTGTGTCTCTGTCTCTGTGTCTGTGTCTCTGTACCTGTCGATCAGCGAGTCCCTCATGCTCTGTGTCTGTGTCTCTGTCTATGTCTCTGTGTCTCTGTGTCTCTGTCTCTGTCTCTGTGTCTCTGTGTCTCTGTCTCTGTCTCTGTACCTGTCGATCAGCGAGTCCCTCATGCTCTGTCTCTGTGTCTCTGTGTCTCTGTGTCTCTGTGTCTCTGTCTCTGTACCTGTCGATCAGCGAGTCCCTCATGCTCTGTGTCTCTGTCTCTGTGTCTCTGTGTCTGTCTCTGTACCTGTCGATCAGCGAGTCCCTCATGCTCTGTCTCTGTGTCTCTGTCTCTGTGTCTCTGTGTCTGTCTCTGTACCTGTCGATCAGCGAGTCCCTCACGCTCTGTCTCTGTGTCTCTGTCTCTGTGTCTGTGTCTCTGTGTCTGTGTCTCTGTACCTGTCGATCAGCGAGTCCCTCATGCTGGTGGCGATGGCCGAGGGCTGCGCGGCGTCGCTCAGCCTGAAGACGCTCTCGATGACGGACAGCTCGGTGCTGGTGGTGTCGAGGCCGCAGAACGCACACCAGTCGTTGACCACCATCCCGCCGGCGATGACGTCGCTGCCCCGGTTCACCGTGCCGGCCTGGCAGGAAGTGAGCTTTATTGTGAAACTCGCAGGACGCCACTTCCTGGGCGCGTTACTCTCCACGCCACGCAGAGACGCTCATCACCGTCCTTTACTTTCCTCTCACGACAATTTATTATTTACTTGTTACGCACTTAATACTCATCACTATTTAATTGTTATTCTCTTACATATGTTGAGTATATATATACATATTGCATACATTTTATTTTATATCTCGCTTGTTGCACACTTGTTCTTCTTTCTTATATGAATATTGTATTATTGTGTTTTAGTTTATTGTTTATTGGTGCTACTTTGTCCGCAAATTTCCCCTTGGGGATTAATAAAGTATAATTCTATTCTATTCTTCTTCTTCTACCTCCACTTTGTACTGTTCCTACCATCGGTTCCCAAGAATGAATACATTACAATGAATACATTACAATGAATACATTACAATGAATACATTACAATGAATACATGACCTCATCTTTAGCTCTCATTATCTTTCTATAACTATGTATTTATTCATAAAAATCTGTTTATATTCACAAGAAAGTAAACTTCTTTGCATTAAACTATACATGAATATATAATAATAAATATTTGTATATAATATATATTTCTAAAATACAAATATATAGTTTTATTAAATATATATATATATATATATATATATATATATATATATATATATATATATATATTTCTAAAATAAATATGTATAAATGTCTAGAAGATGTAGTTAATATATGCGTGTACTGCATGTGCTCACCACCAGGGGCACCTGCAGCAGCGAGGACAGCTCGTCCTGGTCCTCGATGGAGGTCTTGGGGTGCACCAGGCCGCCCTGGTTGCTGAAGGCGCAGTACGACCCCACCAGCACCTGCTCCGCCACCGTCTGCCGGAACACCTCCACCTTCAGGGTGTCGGCCAGGATCTCCTCCGTCTCCTGGGGGGAGCGGGCGGTCAGGGGGGGGGGGGCTCTGTGTGGCGGCGGCGGGGGCCTACCCGGTCCAGGTCGGGGTGCACCAGCGCCACGTAGTCGTTGCAGGCGACCACGTTGCCCAGCGCCGACAGACGCTCCTCCACGCGCTGCAGCCGCACGGCGTCCGGCAGGCAGTTCTTCAGGTGCTGCAGCTCCTGGTCCGTCGTGTTGTTGGGCACCAGCAGCCCATGGCGGTTACCTGGGGGGGGGGGGGGGGGGGTGAGGACGCCGTGTGTGACGCTGTGTGTGTGTGTGTGTGTGTGTTACTCACCTACACACATCCTACCGATGATGCGACATCCAGCGATGGAGGCGTGAACCACCGGGATGGTTTCTGACAGCTCACCTTCAAACACACTGCACACACACAGACACACACACACACACACACACACACACACACACACACACACACACACACACACACACACAGAGACACACACACACACACACACAGAGACACACACACACACACACACAGAGACACACACACACACACAGAGACACACACACACACACACAGAGACACACACACACACACACACACACACAGAGACACACAGACACACACACACACACACACACAGAGACACACACACACACACACACACACACAGACACACACACACAGAGACACACACACACAGAGACACACACACACAGAGACACACACACACACACACAGAGACACACACACACACACACACTTCAGTCTAAGCAGCTCGTCTATAAAGTATAAGTACACAGTAAAGTATTTATGTAAGTGTAAACGCATATATCCTCTGGACATCTCCGTGAAGTTGTGAAGAGTTTAAAGACTTTGTCATCATTTAAGTCTCGCGCAGACCCTCTGACGTCACCGCCGCACACTAACGCGTCCTCATCCTCATGCTCTTCCTCATGCTCTTCCTCCTCTTCCTCTCCCACCTGTAGAAGTTCTCGGAGCCGCCCACCGCCACCAGGCAGTAGGTGTTGGTGAGCTTGGCGAAGCAGCCGATCTCGTTGTTCTTCTCGAACGAAGCGCGGACGGCCATCGTGACGAAGAGGAGGAGGAGGCGGAGGAAGGTCTTCTGGGAGCCCGGGACACACACCAGATGTATTAGTACACACGTGTTGTACTAGTACACCGCCACGTTAGTTAAACAACACATTTACCTTGAGCACGGTCCGTGGCGCGTGCGTGGTGGTTCCCTTCTTTCACACGTGTTCACTTCCGCTTCCGGCGTGAACGTGATGACGTAGGACGCAGTGGGAGTTTACGGCTTTTACGTCAGTGCCAAAAAAACTGAAGAATAAACAAACCTGTCAAAGACATTTGAAACACGTTTCTTCTGGTTGTACTTTTATATTATTAAAGTTTATTTACCCCAATTATTTCTATATATATATATATATATATATATATATATATATATAACAATTATTATTATTAGTATTTTAATTGTAATACTAAACTGTGTCCTGTTTTATGATGTTAATGTACATATCTATATATGTAAATGCCATTTTAGCTATATATATATATATGTATATATACATAATATATACCTATATATGTATAGGTATATATATGCGTATACATACATATATAACAAATATAAAAATGTATAAAAATTATATATAATATTTGTATAAAATGTATATACATACATATATACCTATACATATATATGTATACATACATATGTGTATATATACATATATATGTATATATATACCTTATATATAAATCGTATACATATTTAAAGGTGTATATACGTATTATATATAAAACGTATATATATATATTTAAAGGTGAGGAGAGGAGGAGGAGGAAGAGGAGGAGGAGGAAGAGGAGGAGGAGGAGGAGGAGGAAGAGGAGGAGTAGGAGGAGGAGGAGGAGGTCTCACTCCGCCTCGAGTCCACTCGCATTCAACATCTGCGTTTCTATCCTCTAAGACAGGGTCTCCTCTTTTCCACCGGGGTCCTCTGGGACCATGAACCTACTGTCGCTTTGGATAAAAGTGTCTGCTCCATGACATGTGATGTCATGTGATGTGATGTCATGACATGTGATGTCATGTGATGTGATGTCATGTGATGTGATGTCATGACATGTGATGTCATGTGATGTCATGTGATAGTCTCAAGATAATAGAAGCAGCCGGAAGGCCCACGGATAAAACACAATGTAAGCTCGACAACATTAGTAGGCCAGGAGAGAGAATTCAGCTTTAACACATGAAGCAGAGACTTCTATACAACCAGAGGAGACACCTCCCTCTCTCTCTCTCTGTCTCTCCCTCTCTCCCCCCCCTCCCAGGGGTCCAGACTGAAGGTCACGAGCGTCTCAAACCTGAAGCGTTGGCGTTTCACAGCATTTCAACTTTATTCTCAAAAATGCACGACATGTAAATAAATATTCCTCGTTACCCCCCCCCCCCCCCCAGAGTCAGCCATTTGTAATATTGTTCATTCTTTTTTTTAAATGTAAAAAGTTTGCCGTGCAAAAAGTGTCAAAAGTTCATCAGGATTCTTGAGTCGACTTCAGGAGAAACGAAGGGACCGGAGCATCTGAGGATCAAGTCGGCAATAACGTGTTGTTGTTGTTGTTGTTGTTGTTGTTAGCATCGCTGCTACACGCTAAAAGAAGTGGTGAAACATCAGATCAAATGTTCAAATAAAGTTCAATCCCTGAATTACACTCAAATGTTTTACTGTCATATTTTTGTACAATCACCCAAAAAGTTGTCAGTAGAAATAAAAGTAAAAAAATAAGAAATGTGATAAAGATAAAGTTACGTCACATCGACCATAACTACTCACAGAGGGCTGCGGGCGAGCACCTCGCTACGAAGGACGAGCAGCTACGGAGCAGCTACGGAGCAGCTATGGAGAAACTATAGAGCAGCTGTGGAGCAGCTATGGAGCAGCTATGGAGCAGCTATGGAGAAACTATAGAGCAGCTGTGGAGCAGCTATGGAGCAGCTATGGAGAAACTATAGAGCAGCTGTGGAGCAGCTAGAGAAACTATGGAGCAGCTATGGAGCCGCTATGGAGCACCTTCTGTTGTGTGGTTCAAAAAGAGAGATTGAGTATAAATACGTGACCTTTGACCTGAGGCGTCGGCCGCTCTCTGGTCCTTGAGCTACGGCCCCTCTACTTATTTGTCATCTTCAGATTTGATATTCAAATTGTTTTATAAAAGTCGGACACATTTCCTCCGACTGAACATTAGAAGTGAAAAAGAATCGTGAGGCCAACGTCGGGGTTTCCTCTCCCTGAGAAGGAGTCGCTCGTGCGATGCCTTCAGGGGCCGTGGGCCGACCGGCTGCTGTCGGCCTCGGCCAATCGCGTCCTCCTGGAGTCGGCCATGTTGGTTCAAACAGACAGAATCAGAGTGGAGCTGTCATGCTCCTCCTCCTCCTCCTCCTCCTCCTCCTCCTCCTCCTCCTCCTCCTCCAGCTCCACGTGGTCCAGCAGCGACGTTGTCTCTTTAAGGTTCTCGTGGTGGTTGCTCTCAGCTCGCCCTGTGACCTCTGCCCTCTGACCTCTACCCTCTGACCTCTACCCTCTGACCTCTACCCTCTGACCTCTACCCTCTGCCCTCTACCCTCTGCCCTCTACCCTCTGCCCTGTGACCTCTGACCTCTACCCTCTGCCCTGTGACCTCTGCCCTCTGACCTCTACCCTCTGACCTCTACCCTCTGACCTCTACCCTCTGACCTCTACCCTCTGACCTCTACCCTCTACCCTGTGACCTCTGACCTCTACCCTCTGCCCTGTGACCTCTACCCTCTGCCCTCTACCCTCTGCCCTGTGACCTCTGACCTCTACCCTCTGCCCTCTGACCTCTACCCTCTGACCTCTACCCTCTGCCCTCTACCCTCTACCCTCTGCCCTGTGACCTCTGACCTCTACCCTCTGCCCTGTGACCTCTACCCTCTACCCTCTGCCCTCTACCCTCTGACCTCTACTCCTGACCTCTGACCTCTCTGACTCTACTGACCTCTACCCTCTGCCCTGTGACCTCTGACCTCTACCCTCTGCCCTGTGACCTCTACCTCTGCCCTCTGACCTCTACCCTCTGCCCTGTGACCTCTGACCTCTACCCTCTGCCCTGTGACCTCTGACCTCTACCCTCTGCCCTGTGACCTCTGACCTCTACCCTCTGCCCTCTGACCTCTGCCCTCTGCCCTCACACCCACTCCTGCAGCGGCTGCTTGTGGCGGGCCGCCGGCTGCTCTTTGCTGTGGAACTGGACGACGGTGTAGAGCAGCACCAGGACGCACAGCGACAGGACGCAGGGGATCACCACGGCGATGGCGTCCACGGGCGCGCCGTCCACGGTCGCCGCCACGTCCACGCTGCAGCGGCGGCGGCGGCGGGCGCCAGCGCCCAGCAAGCCGGAGCGACTCGGCCGGGCGAGGAGCAGCTCATCCAATCACGGAGGATGGACTGAGGGTAGCTGGGCGCCACCGCCAAGCGCTGGTTGTCAACTTCAGTACTCTCCCTTGTAGAAGTAGGTGAAGTCTGAGGGAGGAGGGAGAGAGGGGAGGGAGGGAGGGAGCGAGGAGGGAGGGAGGGGGGAGGAGGGAGGAGGAGGGAGGGAGGGGAGGGGAGGGAGGGAGGGAGGGAGGGAGGGAGGGGAGGAGGGAGGAAGGAAGGGAGGGAGGGAGGGAGGGAGGAGGGAGAGAGGAGGAAGGAGGGAGGGGAGGGAGGGGAGGAGGGGGAGGGAGGGGAGGAGGGAGAAGGGAGGAGGGAGGGAGGGGGGAGGGAGGGAGGAGGGAGGATGGAGGGAGGAGGAGGGGGAGGGAGGGAGGAGGGCGGAGGAGGGAGGAGGAGGGGGGAGGATGGAGGGAGGAGGGGGAGGAGGGAGGAGGGAGGAGGAGGGAGGAGGAGAGAGGACAGAGGACACAGGACACAGGACACAGGACACAGGACAGAGGACACAGGACAGAGGACACAGGACAGAGGACAGAGGACACAGGACAGAGGACAGAGGACACAGGACACAGGACACAGGACAGAGGACACAGGACAGAGGACACAGGACACAGGACACAGGACACAGGACAGAGGACAGAGGACACAGGACAGAGGACACAGGACACAGGACACAGGACACAGGACACAGGACACAGGACACAGGACAGAGGACACAGGACACAGGACACAGGACAGAGGACAGAGGACACAGGACAGCAGTGAGTGTCCTCGTCTGTTTCTCTGGTTTTGTGCTCATCTAAATTAAAAACATTATTATTTGTTTGTTATTTTGTGATTACTGTATGAATAACCGCTGCTGTAAACACGCCCCTGACCACCAGGGGGCGCCTGGCTGTGCGTTGGGGGCGGGGCTAGCCTGACTCACATCCCTCCGGGCTGATGAAGGCGCCCTGCGGCGCGTCGGGCACGCCGCTCCACACGGCGAGCGGCTTGGGGTACCCGGGGTCGGCGGCGCCGCGCTCCTCGTTGTAGCGCCAGTACTGGTCTCCTTTGAAGAAGTAGGTCTTCCCCGCCGGCTCCCAGCGCAGCGCGGCGTCCACGCCGTGGCGCGGCAGGCCGCCGCCCAGCTCCGCCACGCCGCGGGGGAAGCCCGGCTCGGCCGACACCTCCTTGAACACCCAGTACTGGTCCCCTGGGGGCGGAGCCGGGGAGCACAGCCAATCACGTCAGCCCGACGCTCCAGGGTCTGATTACTGCCGTCTTCATTTATTTATTACTATTCGTCGATTAGCACAGTGTGGTAGCTACACAGCTCATTAGCATAATGAACATCAAAGCATAACAAACAGCACAGGATCAAAGTAATAAAACCAGGAAGAGGAAGACGCTCATGGTGCTCACGTGGGTTCTGTTAGCTGGCATGACAGAACCCACGTGAGCACCAGATACTGGCACGAGGAACGGGCCTCTCTTGATGTGTCCTACGGTTCTACGGTTCTACGGTTCTACGGTTACAGCGTCTGCTCACGTTATAATAAATCAGCTGTTAAGCTGCAGCTCTGATGGCCTGGATCGGGATTATAAACCAACAGAACCTCCAGTATTAATGTCCTCTGGTTATCTTCAATATATATAAAAACATGCTTTAAATTGGTGAGAAAATATATATGTAAATATATAAAATCTAAATATATATTTAATTTATATAAATAAATAATATCTATATTTAATTCATATATAATTAATTAGTTAATAAATTATATTTACATACCTATATATAGATATATAACTATATATCTCTATGTATCGTATGTACCTACGGAGAGCCTCCTCTTCCTCACTGACCTTTGAAGAAGACGAACTTCCCGTCCGACCTCTCGTAGGCGGCGTCGATGTGCGGCGGGAGGCCCTTCCAGAACTGGTCGATCTGCATCGGGTAGCCCTCCTGCACCGTGTTGCTCCTCAGGCGCCAGAACCAGCGGTCCTGCAACAGAACCCGACAGTACCAGTTAGTACCAGTTAGTACCAGTAAGAACCAGTTAGAACCAGTAAGAACCAGTTAGAACCAGTTAGAACCAGTTAGTACCAGTTAGAACCAGTTAGTACCAGTTAGTACCAGTAACAACCAGGTAGAACCAGTTAGTACCAGTAAGAACCAGGTAGAACCAGTAAAAACCAGTAAGAACCTGTTAGAACCAGTTAGAACCAGTTAGTACCAGTTAGTACCAGTAAGAACCAGGTAGAACCAGTAAAAACCAGTAAGAACCTGTTAGAACCAGTTAGAACCAGTTAGTACCAGTTAGTACCAGTAAGAACCAGCAGGGTTTTTCCTGCATAGAGAACATTTAGAGAAAACACACACACACACACACACACACACACACACACACACACACACACACACACACACACACACACACGCTTGTCTTTTTAAAATCTGTTTTAACCATCTAGTTTGAGTGGAGGTGTAACGACGTGAAACCTGCAGGTGGTTCCTGAACACACCGCGTGGCGTTCATGCCCTCAGTAACCCGGACAGGGACTCACCTTGAAGACGAACATCTCCCGCCTGAAGAAGGCCACGGTGTTGAAGTCGCCGTCACAGATGTTGGGTTTCCCGTTGCCGGGCAGCGCCGGCCGCTGGCGGGCGCGCGGCGGCGCGGCGCCTGGGTGGCGGCGTGCCGGGCGGCAGCGTGGGCAGCCGGGTGGGCTCCAGCATGGCGGTGGGGACGCCTGCTCACACGGCAGGAAGCAGAGCCGTCGCCGGGCAGAAACACACACGTGCTGAATATTCAACCAATCAGAGACACTCTGAGACCAGACGGGCATTTATACTGGAGACGGCTGTCATACGTATATATATATATATATATATATATATATATATATATATATATATATATATATATATATATATATATATATATATATATATATATGATGTCAATCAATTAAAAAAAATTAACTAATTAATCGCACATTTTGAAATTCATTAATCGCAAATATCGTTTCTTTGTCTTCTGAAGACTAGATCTTGTAGAAGAAGCAGTAATCCTTCAGACAGCGTGTGTTTTAGACTCTTGTTTGATAGTATTTGTTAAAGACACCTTCACACAGCTGTGTCTCAGAGAGGCTCCTCCCCTTAAAGGGCCAGCCAGGGATTTAATATCCTGATGATAAATAGTTTCTTCAGTGAAACATCAGATTAGTAAACAAGGTGCATTAGAGACCCATTGGTCCTGACATCTTTACCACTGAACAGCAGAACCAGAACCAGAACCAGAACCAGAACCAGAACCAGAACCAGAACCAGGACCAGAACCAGAACCAGGACCAGAACCAGAACCAGAACCAGGACCAGAACCAGTGGCTTTGTAAACTGACTCACATTCACATGTGTCACTCTGGAGGCTGGGGGCATTTTATACATTTTACAAAAATATAATATAATTCACCTTTTAAAGTCTTTTGCATATGACACACAACGCCACGTGTTCTACATCAAACCTTCCAGAACAATCTCATCTCTACATGAGGCTCCTCCTCCTCCTCCCCCTCCTCCTTGTGTTCTCTCTCTCTGGCTGACAGGCTGCTAATGAGCCTCACCTGGGAGGTGGGCGGGGCTTGTGGTTTACTGAGTGCTCATTGGTTGTTGTTTCACAAAATGTTGACAGACAAACGGATTGACCAATCACGGTGAAGGGTTAGTGTGACGAGTTCTTCACGTGACCCTCTGTGTGGAGCAGCAGCCGGAGGAAGGAGAGGAGGAAACCCGGTTTATTAATCCACGAGTTTAAACTGATTTCTGCTCGTATTTTCGCGGAAAACTCATAGTTTATAAAACGTAAACAGAGTCAGACACACTGCCGCGATATATACATACATATATATAAACATTAATATATATATATATATACATTTATATATATATCATCGCTAAAGGTCCTCTGAAGCCCCGCCCATCGGACCAGGCGGTCCTCTGAAGCCCCGCCCATCGGACCAGGCGGTCCTCTGAAGCCCCGCCCCCTCACCGTAGATCTTCTGGATGCCCTGCAGGTCGTCCAGAGGCAGCTTGAAGTTGTGCGTGTCCATGTACTGGTAGAAGGGAGCCATGATGGCACTGGGGTGGTCGGAGTGCTCCAGGCCCAGAGCGTGGCCCAACTCATGGACCGCCACCAGGAACAGGTCGTTACCTGGGGGTGGGGGGGGGGGGAGGGAGAGAGAGAGAGGAACCAGAATGCATCAGATTGATGGAGAGAGGGGGATGAAGAGTCACACATCTAAAGTGTTGGTTCTGCTGCCCCCTGTGGACTAAAGTGGTAGTGTTGGTTCTGCTGCCCCCTGTGGACTAAAGTGGTAGTGCTGGTTCTGCTGCCCCCTGTGGACTAAAGTGGTAGTGTTGGTTCTGCTGCCCCCTGTGGACTAAAGTGGTAGTGTTGGTTCTGCTGCCCCCTGTGGACTAAAGTGGTAGTGCTGGTTCTGCTGCCCCCTGTGGACTAAAGTGGTAGTGTTGGTTCTGCTGCCCCCTGTGGACTAAAGTGGTAGTGTTGGTTCTGCTGCCCCCTGTGGACTAAAGTGGTAGTGCTGGTTCTGCTGCCCCCTGTGGACTAAAGTGGTAGTGCTGGTTCTGCTGCCCCCTGTGGTCTAAAGTGGTAGTGTTGGTTCTGATGCCCCCTGTGGTCTAAAGTGGTAGTGTTGGTTCTGCCCCCTGTGGACTAAAGTGGTAGTGTTGGTTCTGCTGCCCCCTGTGGACTAAAGTGGTAGTGTTGGTTCTGCTGCCCCCTGTGGTCTAAAGTGGTAGTGTTGGTTCTGCCCCCTGTGGACTAAAGTGGTAGTGTTGGTTCTGCTGCCCCCTGTGGTCTAAAGTGGTAGTGTTGGTTCTGCCCCCTGTGGACTAAAGTGGTAGTGTTGGTTCTGCTGCCCCCTGTGGTCTAAAGTGGTAGTGTTGGTTCTGCCCCTTGTGGACTAAAGTGGTAGTGTTGGTTCTACCCCCTGTGGACTAAAGTGGTAGTGTTGGTTCTGCTGCCCCCTGTGGTCTAAAGTGGTAGTGTTGGTTCTGGCCCCTGTGGACTAAAGTGGTAGTGTTGGTTCTGCCCCCTGTGGACTAAAGTGGTAGTGTTGGTTCTGCTGCCCCCTGTGGACTAAAGTGGTAGTGCTGGTTCTACCCCCTGTGGACTAAAGTGGTAGTGTTGGTTCTGCTGCCCCCTGTGGTCTAAAGTGGTAGTGTTGGTTCTGCTGCCCCCTGTGGACTAAAGTGGTAGTGTTGGTTCTGCTGCCCCCTGTGGTCTAAAGTGGTAGTGTTGGTTCCACTGGTCTAAACCCTACTGCTGGTGGTTTAGACCTCTGCGATAGGCCACACCCTCTCCCTCACCGTCGTGGTTGGCGTTGCCGAGCGTCCACGGTTCGTCCGAGTCGAAGTGGGTGTCGCCCCCGATGCCGGCGCCGGGGAAGTAGGCGTGCGCCAGGAAACCGCCCTCCCCGTCGAACGGAGAGCTGTCGCCATGGAAACCCGAGGCAAAGAAGATCATGATGTCCGCCTCCTTCCCGTCGTTCTTGATCTCCGCGTACGGGACCTCCTGCGGAGGAACCGGAACTCAGTCGCCTCAACAACAACTTTCACAATAAGAGTTTTTTATATTGGAGTCAAGTGGATGTTTATTTGTGTAAACATTGATAAACAGATCAACAGAGTCCCGACTGAGAGGCGGAGTGGATTGAACAAGCCGATAATAATAATACATGATCAGACAATTAATAATAATACATAATGATCATAATAATACACAATAATACATATTAATACAAGATAATAATAGTAGTAATAATACTAATACATAATAATAGTAATAATATATCATAATGACACACAATAATACATATTAATAATAAACAATAATAACACAAAATAATTATACATAATATTAATACATAATAATAGTAATAATTATAATACATAATAATAGCAATAATAATACATAATAATATATAATAATAATACTAATAATACTAATAATACATAATAATAATACATAATCATATATAATAATAGTAATACTAATAATACATAATAATAATACTAATAATAATACATCATAATAGTATTATTATTAATAATAATAGTAATATTATTAATAATAATAGTCATAATAATGATACAAGTCTGCAGTGAGACTGAGGACGTGACCTCTGACCTGGAAGCTGAGCGGCGTGACCGTCTGCCACACGTTGAAGGCGTGTCGGATCGCTCTCTGCGTGTCCTTCTCTCCCACTTTGGGGGTGAAGTTTGAGATGCTGCAGAGGAAAAACAACAACAACAACAACAACAACAACAACAAAGCATTGAGAAACGTCCACAGTGGAGGCCGATATCAACGTTACTACAACACCTACCAGCATCAGGGAGGAGGGAGGAGGGGGAGGGGGAGGGAGGAGGGAGGAGGGAAAACGAAGGAAGGAGGAGGGAGAACGGAGGAGGGAGGGAGGAGGAAGGAGGGAGGAGGGAGAACGGAGGAGGGAGGGAGGAGGAAGGAGGGAGAGGAGGGAGAACGGAGGAGGGAGGGAGGAGGAAGGAGGGAGGAGGGAGAACGGAGAACGGAGGAGGAGGAGGGAGAACGGAGGAGGGAGGGAGGAGGAGGGAGGGAGGAGGAGGGAGGAGGAGAGGGAGGGAGGAGGAGAAGGGAGGAGGAGAGGGAGGAGGAGGAGGAGGGAGGAGGGAGAACGGAGGAGGGAGGAGGGAGGAGGGAGAAGGGAGGAGGGAGAACGGAGGAGGGAGGAGGGAGGAGGGAGGAGGGAGAACGGAGGAGGGAGGAGGGAGGAGGGAGAACGGAGGAGGGAGGAGGGAGGAGGGAGAAGGGAGGAGGGAGAACGGAGGAGGGAGGAGGGATGGAGTGATTGGCAGAAGCAGAGAAGAGAGGCTGGAAAACAAAATGAGGGTCTCCTCTGGTTGTATAGAAGTCTCTGCTTCATGTGTTAGAGCTGTAACATCTGCAGTCTCCCGGCGAGCAAAGCCTTCTGGGAGTTGAAGTCCTCCTTCTCTCCTCCTGCTTTACGATCGTTAGACTTCTTCAGAATCACAGATCACATTTCATAGGAGAGCATTATGTCTCCGTAGGAGGGGTGTGTGTGTGTGAGAGTGTGTGAGTGTGTGTGGGTGTGAGTGTGAGAGTGTGTGAGTGAGTGAGTGTGTGAGTGTGTGAGAGTGTGTGAGTGTGTGTGGGTGTGAGTGTGAGAGTGTGTGAGTGTGTGTGGGTGTGAGTGTGAGAGTGTGTGAGTGTGTGTGGGTGTGGGAGTGTGAGTGGAGGTGTGTGAGTGTGTGTGGGTGTGTGAGTGTGAGAGTGTGTGAGTGTGTGTGGGTGTGAGTGTGAGAGTGTGTGAGTGTGTGTGGGTGTGAGTGTGAGAGTGTGTGAGTGTGTGAGTGTGTGAGTGTGTGTGAGTGTGGGAGTGTGTGTGAGTGTGTGTGAGGGTGGGTGAGAGTGTGAGTGTGTGTGTGTGTGAGAGTGTGGGAGTGTGTGTTTGTGTGGGGGTGTGTGTGTGAGTGTGTGTGTGTGTGTGAGTGTGTGTGAGTGTGTGTGTGTGTGTGAGTGTGTGAGTGTGTGTGTGTGTGTGTGAGTGTGAGTGTGTGTGAGTGTGTGTGTGTGTGAGTGTGTGTGTGTGAGTGTGTGTGTGTGAGTGTGTGTGTGTGTGTGTGTGTGTGTGTGTGAGTGTGAGTGTGTGTGTGAGTGTGTGTGTGTGTCTGTGTGATGTGTGTGTCTGTGTGTGAGTGTGTGTCTATGTGTGTGAGTGTGTGTGTGTGTGAGTGTGTGTCTATGTGTGTGAGTGTGTGTGTGTGTGAGTGTGTATGTGTGTGAGTGTGTGTGTGAATGTGAGTGTGTGAGTGTGTGTGTGTCTGTGTCATGTGTGTGAGTGTGTGTGTGTGTGTGTGGGTCTATGTGTGTGAGTGTGTGTGTGTGTCTATGTGTGTGAGTGTGTGTCTATGTGTTTGAGTGTGTGTGTGTGCATGAGTGTGTGTGTGTGTCGGTGTGAGTGTGTGTGTGTGTGTCTGTGTGAGTGTGTGTGTGTGTCTGTGTGAGTGTGTGTGTGTGAGTGTGTGTGAGTGTGTGTGAGTCTGTGTGTCTGAGAGAGAGAGAGAGAGAGAGAGAGAGAGAGAGAGAGAGAGAGAGAGAGGCCTTTGGGACGGAGCTAATTTACATTAGCCGAGTCAAGACTGGGAAAGAGAGAGACAAGGAGGGAGG
Source organism: Liparis tanakae (assembly GCA_036178185.1). NCBI lineage: Eukaryota > Metazoa > Chordata > Actinopteri > Perciformes > Liparidae > Liparis > Liparis tanakae. Next base: position 219,913 of record CM070109.1, on the reverse strand, counting down.
GAGGAGGAGGAGGGGAAGTAAGGGAAGGAGAGAAGAGGGGGAACAAAGGAAGGATGAAGACCTGTAGGAGATCTTCTTGTCCCTCCACTTCTGCCCCGTCAGAGCGTAGCGTTTGTTCCTCGGCCGCCGGGCGCCGTGAGGCTGGTCGGGCACGCCGCAGCGAGGCCGCCGCATCCACCTGCCGCCACAGGAAGTCCCGTCAGCTCACAGGAAGTCACCTCACAGGAAGTCACCTCACAGGAAGTCACATTACCTCACAGGAAGTCACGTTACCTCACAGGAAGTCACCTCACAGGAAGTCACGTTACCTCACAGGAAGTCACGTTACCTAACAGGAAGTCACGTTACCTCACAGGAAGTCACGTCACCTCACAGGAAGTCACCTCACAGGAAGTCACGTTACCTCACAGGAAGTCACGTTACCTCACAGGAAGTCACCTCACAGGAAGTCACGTCACCTCACAGGAAGTCACGTTACCTAACAGGAAGTCACGTTACCTCACAGGAAGTCACGTCACCTCACAGGAAGTCACCTCACAGGAAATCACGTTACCTCACAGGAAGTCACCTCACAGGAAGTCACGTCACCTCACAGGAAGTCACGTTACCTAACAGGAAGTCACGTTACCTCACAGGAAGTCACGTCACCTCACAGGAAGTCACGTTACCTAACAGGAAGTCACGTTACCTCACAGGAAGTCACGTTACCTAACAGGAAGTCACGTTACCTCACAGGAAGTCACGTCACCTCACAGGAAGTCACGTTACCTAACAGGAAGTCACCTCACAGGAAGTCATCTCACAGGAAGTCACGTTACCTCACAGGAAGTCACCTCACAGGAAGTCACCTCACAGGAAGTCACGTTACCTCACAGGAAGTCATCTCACAGGAAGTCACGTTACCTAACAGGAAGTCACGTTACCTAACAGGAAGTCACGTTACCTCACAGGAAGTCACGTCATTTCACAGGAAGTCACGTTACCTAACAGGAAGTCACGTTACCTCACAGGAAGTCACGTTACCTAACAGGAAGTCACGTTACCTCACAGGAAGTCACGTCACCTCACAGGAAGTCACCTCACAGGAAGTCACCTCACAGGAAGTCACGTCACCTCACAGGAAGTCACACAGGAAGTCACCTAACAGGAAGTCACTCACAGGAAGTTACCTCACAGGAAGTCACGTCACGTCACCTCACAGGAAGTCACGTTACCTAACAGGAAGTCACGTCACCTCACAGGAAGTCACGTTACCTAACAGGAAGTCACGTTACCTCACAGGAAGTCACGTCACCTCACAGGAAGTCACGTTACCTAACAGGAAGTCACGTTACCTCACAGGAAGTCACGTTACCTCAAGGGAAGTCAGTTTAACTCACAGGAAGTCACGTCACCTCACAGGAAGTCACGTTACCTCACAGGAAGTCAGTTTACCTCACAGGAAGTCACGTTACCTCACAGGAAGTCACCTCACAGGAAGTCACCTCACAGGAAGTCACCTCACAGGAAGTCACGTTACCTAACAGGAAGTCACGTTACCTCACAGGAAGTCACCTCACAGGAAGTCACCTCACAGGAAGTCACGTTACCTAACAGGAAGTCACGTTACCTCACAGGAAGTCAGTTTAACTCACAGGATTCTACTCACAGGTGTTAGTGAAGTCTCTACATAGTGTGTAGAGGGTTAAAGTTAGGGTTAACCTAACGCTCTACAGAGGTATATAGAGGGCTAGCGGAGGAGTAGAAAACCTTTTAAACCCCACTTGATGTGAGCACAGCTGAAAACAGTTATGCTGGTGAGAGAAGCTCTCAAGCTGGCCTTCCTTTGAGCCTCAAGAAGAACAACATGAATATTTACTATGAACATCATTATTTATAACCTCCTCAACGTCTGGACTACATTTATATTTATTTTGAATTCATTTAAATAAATAACATTTTTCATGGAAAACACAAAATATTCCGGGTGACCCGAATCTTATATATATATATATATATATATATATATATATATATATATATATATATATAATAAAGATTGAATGATTTTAAATGAGCGACCAAATATCACATTTAATACAGTGTGATATTGTATTAAATGTGATATGTGTTGGTTCTATTCCTGCAGAGTTCTACATAATAACTTTACGTTGTCTGACCTCATCAAGAGGAGCGACGCCCGGCAAGATTTATGAAAAATGCCCCAAAATACAAAATATGAAAGGGTGATGTGTCACCCCCCTCAACCAATTAACAACCAATCAAAAGACATACCAACAAGCAATTAACAACCAATTAAAACACATATCAAGAAGCAACTAACAGCCAATTAACAATCCAATTAGTAATCACATTATGAATCCAATTAACAATCCAATTAAAAACATATTAACAACCCCCCCCCCCCCCCCTGTCTCCTGGCTGAAGGTGTCACTTCTACACAACAACTTTAGATTTTGTATTTGGGGCTTATTCTCGGCGAATCTTCTCGGTTCTGGTTCTGGTTCTGGTTCTTTTCTTCTGTGGAATGAGAACCGGGAGCGACTCACTCCACGGTGGTCTGGTCCAGGACCCCCGTCACCGGGATGCCGTAGAAGCGCTGCATGGCGGCCACGGCCGACTGCAGCGCCTTCTCCTGCCGCAGGTCGGAGGTGCGCACGTCGTGAGGCAGCAGGTAGCCGTAGGTCTTCAGCCAGGTCTGAGGTCAGAGGTCAGAGGTCAGAGGGCAGAGGTCAGAGGTTAGGAACATTCACCAGCACCAAAACACGCAGCAACTTCATGCAACGCTTCTCCAGGGGAAAAGAAAGGCGGATGGAGAGAAGGAAGAGAAGACGCAGAGACACGAGGGAGGAGAGACAGAGGAACCAAGGATTTAATGAATCAAGGAACCGAGGAACCAAGGAAACAAGGAACCGAGGAACCGAGGAACCAAGGATTTAATTAATCAAGGAACCGAGGAACCAAGGAACCAAGGAACCAAGCAACCAAGGAAACAAGGAAACAAGGAACCAAGGATTTAATGAATCAAGGAACCGAGGAACCAAGGAACCAAGGAACCGAAGAACCGAGGAACGTTGTTTACACAATATGACAGGAAGAGAGGAAGAGGAAGAGAAGAAGAGGAACAGGGAAGTGAGAGATAACGAGGAGGAGGCTGAGCTCTTCATCTCAGTCGGTCATTAATATGTCAGTGTGTGTGGCAGCAACCAGGAAACACACACACACACACACACGCTCACAGACACACACACACACGCTCACAGACACACACACACACACGCTCACAGACACACACACACACACACATACAAAGACACGCACACACACTTCACCACTGATTTTATAAAGCATGACCCAAATGTTTCCCAAAGAAAGGTGATGTTGGTCACAAAAAAAACAAAACAACAACAACAACAACCACCAGTCAGGAGCCGCTCTGCTACCTGCTGAAGGAGAAACATGAAGCATCACAACACACTGTCTTTGTCCTCCTCCTCTGCTCCTCCTCTCCTCCTCCTGTCCTCCTCCCCTCCTCCTCTGCTCCTCCTCCTCCCTCCTCCTCCTCCTCCTCCTCCTCCTCCTCCCCCTCCTCTCCTCCTCCTCTACCTATGCCGTTTCCATAAATTATAAAGGGAGGCTATATTTGTCCCGAGCTGCACATGAACGCGCTCGTCCAGTTTCACTTTAAAAACACTCCTCATGACTATTTATGAGCACGCGCGTCGGGCGCTCGTTCCAGAGGACAAGCCCCCCCCCCCCCCCCCCCCGCCCACATGTGTTACGGTCCCGCCATCAAGGGTCGCGCGCGTGGCCCGGCTGCGTCCAGAAGGAGAGCATCCAACGGGACGCGCGCTTTGTAACCAGGGAAGTCAAACAAAAGAAGCTCGCGCTGCGTTCATTCATCCGGGTCCGGGCGCGCGCGCGGCGGTGATGAAGAAACACGCACGATATGAATATCATATCCCGAGGAGGAGCGCGCGACCCGAGTCTGAAGCTCACCGCTGGACCGGGGAGCAGGAGGCTCCCTGCGCGTGCCCGTGAGCCGCCTACCTCCACGATGAGCGTCCTCTCCTCCCCGCAGACCGACAGCACCCAGAAGAGGAGCGGGACGGAGCAGCTCCTCCAGCAGAGCCCCGGGAGCATGGCTCTCCTCCTCCTCCGCCTCCCTCCTCCTCCTCCTCCTCCTCCTCCTCCTCCTCCTCCTCCTCCTCCTCCTCCTCCTCCTCCTCCTCCCGTCGCCATGGATGTGTCCCCGAAATTCCCCCAAATACACCACACTCCGGCTCCTGCTTTGTTACCGGAGAACACGGTCCGCGTGCTCGCGCTTCATCCTCTCCTCTTTCATCTCTCTCTCTCTCTCTCTCTCTCTCTCTCTCTCTCGTGGCTACTGCGCATGCTCCTCTAAGTGGAGCGGAACAGCTGCAGAGACGAAGGAGAGAGAGAGCGAGAGAGAGAGCGAGAGAGAGAGAGAGAGAGAGAGAGAGAGAGAGAGAGAGAGAGAGAGAGCGATGTTGTTGCAGTAGCGCCTTCTCGACACCAGGAGCGCTCCAGATGCAGAGAAGAATATCATCCAGTGAAGAAGATATACAATTAAATCTGATTTTAAATCAGGAGAGGAACGGAAACAATCAGGAATAAGAGCTCTGATTCTTAAAAGTGAAGTCTCTGCTTCATGTATTAAAGCTGCCTTCTCCCTCCTGACCACCAGGGGGCTCCTCTGGTTGTATAGAAGTCTCTATAGTGACTCTACTTCTCTTGATGCCTTCTCCCTCCTGACCACCAGGGGGCTCCTCTGGTTGTATAGAAGTCTCTATAGTGACTCTACTTCTCTTGATGTCATCCCTCAGTAAACATGCCAACATGAGTTTATGTCTCAGCCTCTAGTTTCTAGTCTTCTTCTATACAGCACTGGACTGGTGGCATCACATTGTCTCCTCTCTGGACTGCTCTGATGCTCACATCGCCTTCTCATCCCTCTGCACCTCCTTCTCATCCTTCTGCACCTCCTTCTCATCCCCCCTCCGTCAGCTCAGTCTGCCAGGAGGCGTCTCACCCCTTCCTCTTGTCCTCTTGTCCTCTTGTCTCCTTGGTTTCAGCCGTTGCCCTTACAGCCTATTACTCCATTTGCACTTCTGTCCTTCAGCCCTCTTTTAGTGCTCCTCCTCCCCCTCCCCTCCCCCCTCCTCTTCCTCCTCCTCCTCCTCCCCTCCTCCTCCCCTCCACCTCCCCCCTCCTCCTCCTCCTCCTCCTCCTCCTCCCCCCTCCTCCTCCTCCTCCTCCTCCTGCCCATCCTCCTGATTTCTCCTCTCCTCTGCAGTCAGATAACCAGCTCACACCTCCCTCTCCCTCCTGTTCAGTTAAATCAGCTTCTAATTTATGGGAAGTGACACTTTCAGCAGCTGAATCTGTCCCGGGTCCAGGACCGAGACTCCTAGGTCCTTACCCTCAGTCTTGACTCCAACCAGAGACTCCTAGGTCCTTACCCTCAGTCTTGACTCCAACCAGAGACTCCTAGGTCCTTACCCTCAGAGTCTTGACTCCAACCAGAGACTCCTAGGTCCTTACCCTCAGAGTCTTGACTCCAACCAGAGACTCCTAGGTCCTTACCCTCAGAGTCTTGACTCCAACCAGAGACTCCTAGGTCCTTACCCTCAGTCTTGACTCCAACCAGAGACTCCTAGGTCCTTACCCTCAGTCTTGACTCCAACCAGAGACTCCTAGGTCCTTACCCTCAGTCTTGACTCCAACCAGAGACTGCTATGTCCTTACCCTCCGAGTCTTGACTCCAACCAGAGACTCCTTTCTGGGCCTCCTGGTGGACGGATCAGATCCCTCCCTGTTGTTTGTTACCCTTTTCCATATTTCTGAATCGGGGTTTTCTGGCTGTTGTTCAGCTAAATATTTACATTTGGTTCGAGACTTGTGGACCTCGGACACATTGAGACATTTGAGAGAAGTAAACAAATACGCCTGCCTTTCCAGAGGCCTGGTTGGTTGATGGTGCTGTGGCCCTGGTTACGAGAGGGAGCTGCCTGGACTTCCATTGCTTTGGGACTCGGACTTGATCATTTTATCCCCGTGTTCAGCCGGTTGGTACATTTACACTTGAGGAGAACATGGGCTCTCAACCCTCTGTCAGCTGCTCCGACTTATGGTTTCAATATTTCTACATGGCACACAAGCTTTATTACTTTGCGCTAGAGCAGCCGTGCCTCCTGCCAGATGTCGGCATAGACCCGTCTCTGCTGACGTACTCGGGTCTGGACTCCACCGCCGCGCTGCGGAGCTACTCCAACGAGCTGATCGGCAAGGTGCCGGGGTACGTGGACCGGTTGGGCTCCGGTCTGGGTTCCATGACTTCGTTCCCCAACGCTGTGGGACTGGGAGCGCTGGTGCTCTCCGTGCTCATGGAGCTCGTCATGATGAGCTCCACTGGAGCGGCTGACGATTCCTACATGTTCCGCCGAGTGTTTGGCGAAGAGAAAGCTTCAGGCGTCCGGGACACGATGACGGAGTACATGAAGCGCCATGAAATGCACATGAAGGACCAGCGCTTGCTCCAGAAGGAGATCCAGAGGCTGGAGGTGCAGCTGAGCAACCATCTCACGGTGCTCAAGAACTCGCTGCTGCACGACGGGCAGATGGGGAGCCGGGGGTTCAAGATCTGGGTCAACGGAGCCTCCTTCCACGTCCAGATGCTGATCCACGAGGCTCGGCTGAACGCTCAGACCCGCTCCAGAGCCACGGACTCCGTCCACATCGTCCGAGCCGCCATCAACGCGTACTCACGGGACCTGGACCGCATGCTGGAGGCCTACAGGGCCCACCTGACCAGCACCACTCGGATTGGTAACGATGGCAAGTGCTACAGCCTGGATCGTAAGTTCGCCACATGCTATATAGAAAACAATGTAAAGGATTGCCCAAGACATGAAAAGATTTTAAGACCGCATTACCACTGTAATAATCGTTGTGTGATGGAGCCGTTCATGGACAACGTTTTCTCCAAATATCAACCGCTCTTAGATTTAAAGAGTCATTTTGTAAACATCAAGAACAACCTGAACCGTCACATCAACCAACACGACTCGCTCACGCTGACTCCGGGCCTCCGCTGGCGTCTCCACGGACAGCGCTAGGCCTGCACAGACGGCTGACGGACCTACGGCTGACGGACCTACGGCTGACGGACCTACGGCTGACGGACCTACGGCTGACGGCAACAAACCCGTTCCCCGGAGGCTTTGTTGTCAGGCGGAATTATCTCTCCGGCATTCAGAAGACATTCCATCTGTCATTCACTCATGAATTAACTTGTCAAATATAGGGCTGCTTGCCGTGCTCATAAGAATTTGCTCACCCTGTGCGACAGAGCTCCTGAACGCAGCTCAGACGTACACATCCGGTCCTTTTTCAAAATAAAATATTTTTCCGACTGATTAAAAAATACGGACTGGTACCAACTGAGCCGCTTTAGACCACAGAGGGCAGCAGAACCAACACTACCACTTTAGTCCACAGGGGGCAGAACCAACACTACCACTTTAGTCCACAGGGGGCAGAACCAACACTACCACTTTAGTCCACAGGGGGCAGCAGAAGCAACACTACCACTTTAGTCCACAGGGGGCAGCAGAAGCAAAAAGCTCCTTATGGACTGAAACTAAAATGATAATCTGTGGTGGATTCATCAATTTGATTAAAACAAACAGGTAAACAAACAGGTAAACGTCAACAAGTTAACAGAAGTGAGGACAAACATGGGCCCAGATAGGGTCCGGCCGGAAGCCCCGCCCCTTTGTGTTTGATCTGGAACAAAGAGCCTTCAGATATAAGGCGTGTGTGTGTGTGTGTGTGTGTGTGTGTGTGTGTGTGTGTGTGTGTGCTGAAGCTTCCTCATAACTGGATTCAAACCTGTTGCTCTGAAGCCTCAGCAGAACATTCCAGAGCAACAAAGGAGAACTGACGTTGAGCCGCCTCGTCGTCTGCGTCCACATCTACGTCCATGGTGGGGGACGGTGGGGGGACGAGGCTCCTCTCGTGGACGCTCCATTGTTCCAGACTCCGGACCGGGAGCCCCCCCCGTCTGAGTATTCTTAGACGGGTCAAACATCCAGAGGTCCTTCAGGAGGTCCCCCAGAGGAGTCCACGTCCTCCAGAGGAGTCCACGTCCATCAGAAGTCCACGTCCCCCAGGAGTCCACGTCCTCCAGAGGAGTCCACGTCCCCCAGGAGTCCACGTCCTCCAGAGGAGTCCACGTCCATCAGGAGTCCACGTCCCCCAGAGGAGTCCACGTCCTCCAGAGGAGTCCACGTCCATCAGGAGTCCACGTCCCCCAGGAGTCCACGTCCTCCAGAGGAGTCCACGTCCCCCAGGAGTCCACGTCCTCCAGAGGAGTCCACGTCCATCAGGAGTTCTCGTCCATCAGGAGTTCTCGTCCATCAGGAGTCCACGTCCCCCAGGAGTCCACGTCCTCCAGAGGAGTCCACGTCCCCCAGGAGTCCACGTCCCCCAGGAGTCCACGTCCTCCAGAGGAGTCCACGTCCCCCAGGAGTCCACGTCCTCCAGAGGAGTCCACGTCCATCAGGAGTCCACGTCCCCCAGGAGTCCACGTCCTCCAGAGGAGTCCACGTCCCCCAGGAGTCCACGTCCCCCAGGAGTCCACGTCCCCCAGGAGTCCACGTCCTCCAGAGGAGTCCACGTCCCCCAGGAGTCCACGTCCCCCAGGAGTCCACGTCCATCAGGAGTCCACGTCCTCCAGAGGAGTCCACGTCCCCCAGAGGAGTCCACGTCCATCAGGAGTCCACGTCCCCCAGGAGTCCACGTCCCCCAGGAGTCCACGTCCCCCAGGAGTCCACGTCCATCAGGAGTTCTCGTCCTCCCGTCCAGAGGGAGACGTCGTGGAGGACACCTTCAGGAAGAGCTTCCTCAGCGCCGACCCTCAGGCTGAAGCTCCCCGTCTTCTACCAGAGGTCACAGGTCAACCCGAGCCGTCAACAACAAACAACAACAGCCTCTGGAGGAACCGTAAACAAAGCGTTTATTGAGGTGGATCCGGAGGCCGACGCTTGGACCAGAACCAGGAAGTGGAACCGGACCTCATCGCTTCGGTTCACACTTTATATACAAATACACGGCTGAAAAAAAGTGCTGTAAAAAACAACAACAACAACAACAAATTGTCTGTCAACAAGAAACTATTTTTCGGGCGAGACACGTCCGTCAGATCTTAAATTAATTCACCAGATAATAATAAGATCCTCGTAAGAGTCCTACGGTTTCCTCAGGGGGGGGGGGCAACACAGGAAGTCACGGGAAGAAGAGGAAGAGGAAGAGGAAGAGGAAGCCATAACCCGTTTACAACAACAGGTTCAGTTGCTCTCAAACACAAACACGTCTCGTGTTGAATTCATTTTTGCCGAGTTCGCCAACGCCGTTTTTTTTAATTAAGAAATCTAGAATCTTTTTTGGGATAAAATATAGAATTGTTTCCCATAAAATCTAGAACTTTTTTTCATGAATCTAGAACTTAGTTTTCAATATAAAAAAAAAAAAATCATAAAATCTAGAATTAATTAAAAAAACATTTACATTTTTCCCCCGAAAATCTAGAATTTTGTTGTTGAAAATGTAAAATGTCCTGACATTATTACATTTTTCATCAAATAAAAATAATTAAAATCAGATTTTCTTTAAAGGAATCTTTTCTGAAATTCATGAAATTCTTACTTTTTTTTTCAAGAAAATGTTAAAGTTGTGAATCTGTCCCGACTCCGATGAGCTTCGTGGTCATTTCATTGGCGGAGCTCTTTTTTGTGGGCGGGCACTAGGATTCTGGTAAACGTAGCTCATCACCAACCAATCAGCTCCCGGTGTTCAGCCGGACGGCGTTCCCATCCCGGAAGAGGGAAGGGGGTGGGGGGGGGTGGGGGGCGTGTCCTCAGGGGCAGAGGGAAGGGGGGGGTGGGGCGTGTCCTCAGGGGCAGAGGGAAGGGGGTGGGGGGTGGGGGCGTGTCCTCAGGAGCAGAGGGAAGGGGGTGGGGGGTGGGGGCGTGTCCTCAGGAGCAGAGGGAAGGGGGTGGGGGGTGGGGGCGTGTCCTCAGGAGCTCAGTCGGAGGTCTTGAGCTCGAAGCGGCTGTACACCTGCTTGGACTTCATCTGGTTGTACTGGTTCACCAGGTCCAGCTTGCTGTGGCCCAGCGTCATCCTCTTCTGGTCCTGCCGGGTCATCAGCACGGTGGGCGAGAGCGGCGGCGGCGGCGGCGGCGGGCTCTGCTGGCTCTCCGGCTCCGCTCTGGAGAGGTCCGGCCCCGGCCAGGGCGCGGCACCGGGAGGGGGCGGCGACCTCCGGAAGCCGTAGGCGTCTTTGCCGGCGGCGGGCAGGAACAGGTCCGACAGCTTGCTGAGGAACTGGTTGGAGCCGGAGCGCGGCCGGTACGGCGGCTTGGGGTCGGCGGCGGCGCCGTGGAACAGGCCGGCTTTGTGGTCGTACAACCCCAACGCCTGGAACTTGGAGGAGGCTCCGCCCACATTGAAGCGGGTGGCGTCCGCGGGCTTGTTCCACTCGGCGCCGCCCGGCGGCGTGCGCTCCGCGGCCGGGCCGTGGTGGAGTCCTCCGTTAGCGGAGAGGCCCTGAGGCGTGGCCCCGCCCCCTCGCCGCTCGGGGCTGTGCTGCTGGCTGCTGCCCGACTCCTTCCTGTCGGGACGCTGAGTGACCTTGAACACGGGGTTGGAGGTCACCGTGGGCGCCGCCTTCACGCTGGACACGCTGTTACTCGATTGGCTGCTGGAGTGATCAGAGGACACGCGCTCCCTCTGCCTGGGGGGGGTCAGAGAACCACACCTCCTTCAAAAGGTACAACATGTATATATATATATATATATATATATATATATATATATATATATATACACATGTACAGGACTGTCTCAGAAAATTAGAATATTGTGATAAAGTTCTTTATTTTCTGTAATGCAATTCTAAAATGTCATTCATTGTGGATTCATTACAAATCAACTGAAATATTGCAAGCCTTTTATTCTTTTAATATTGCTGATTATGGCTTACAGCTGAAGAAAACTCAAATATCCTATCTCTAAACATGAGAATATCATGAACAAGTATACCAGTAGGGTATTCGACTAATCACTTGGATCGTCTCATTAACTCCAAACACCTGCGAGGGTTTCCTGAGCCTTGAGAAACACTCAGCTTGGTCCAGTAAACTACATCCCAGGTATGGGGATGCTGATGTGACTGCTGTCCAGAGGACATGATGGACCCCCTCCATCAGGAGGGGAAGACACAGAGACATGTCTCAAAGAGCAAGCTGTCCACAGTGCCGTGTCAAAGCTCAGCCACAACAAGTCTGTTGGAGGGGATGTGGCAGGAAACGCTGCACGGCCCAGAGAGACCAGCAGCCTGAGCAGCATCGGGAAGAAGAGTCGCTTCCACAATGTGGGCAGCTTCAAAGACGGTGGGCTGAAGCTGGAGTCCAGCTATCAAAAGCCACCGTCCACAGACGAGTCGGGGTGGGCGACAATAGCCGTGTTCCCACGGTTACGCCTCTTCTGACCTCCAGACCACGGAGGAGCCTCTGACTTGGAGAAGAAGCAGCGGACAGCTCAGAGGGTCCAAAGTCCTCTTTCCAGACCAAAGCAAGTGTTGAGTTTCATCTGGAAGTCAAGGCCCAGAGTCTGGAGAAAGGCTGGAGAGGAGCAACATCCCAGTGGATCAAATCCAGTGGGAAGCTCCCAGTCAGTGATGGTTTGGGAGCCATGCCAGCTGCTGGTGTTGGTCCACTGGGTTTCATCCAGTCCAGAGTCAATGCAGCTGTGGACCAAGAGACTTTAGAGTCTGCTGAAAAGCTCCATGGAGATGAGGATCTCATTTCCCAGCATGATCTGGCACCTGCCCAGTGCCAGAACCAGCAGTAACTGGTGTCCTGACCATGGCATTACTGGCCTCCATTGGCCTGAACCCCAGAGAGAATGTGTGGGGTGTTGTGAAGAGGAAGCTGAGAGACACCAGACCAACAATGCAGATGAGCTAAAGGCCCTAGTGAAGCCTCCTGGGCATCCATAACACCTCAGCAATGCCACAGGCGGATTGCCTCCATGCCACGCCGCGTTGATGCAGTCATCCGTAAAAGGATTCCCAACAAGTCCTGAGTGCATTAATGGACATTTACAATGTTTGATTTAGTTTTGCTGTTATAAATCTTTATTTTACTTGGTCTGAGGAAATATTCTAATATTTAGAGATAGGATATTTGAGTTTTCTTAAGCTGTAAGCCATAATCAGCAATATTAAAAGAATAAAAGGCTTGCAATATTTCAGTTGATTTGTAATGAATCCAGAATGCATGACATTTTAGTTTTTTTAATTGCATTACAGAAAATAAAGAACTTTATCACAATATTCTAATTTTCTGAGACAGTCCTGTATATATGTATATATATATATATATATATATATATATATATATATATATATATATATATATGCACACATATATATAAAATCTAGAATATTTTTTCCATAAAATCTAGATTTTTCAGGAATGTAGAATTTTCCTAACAATTGTTTTCCATAAAATCTAGAATTAATTTCAAAACATTTCCTTTCATGGCGAGTGTTGATTCATATCCGTGTACGCCCTGCGGCCCGGTACCTGTCGGCGAGCAGGTCGGCGCTGCTGAGCGGCGCCGGCCCCGCGGCGGTCTGGTAGGGCTGGTAGTAGGCCCCGCCCCCCTCGTAGTAGTAGGCCCCGCCCCCCTCGTCCTCGGGGCTCAGGAGGCCGTCGATGGGCAGCGAGTCGGCGTACAGGCAGCGGAACTCCCGGTCGAAGCTGTCGGCGATGCGGCCCGAGAAGTGCATCATCATGTTGCTGTGCACCTGGGCCGACAGCCAGGTGAAGCTGGGTCACAGAGGGCACAGGGTCACAGCGGCTCCCCCTCCTGGCCACCAGGGGAGACTCTGGTTGTATAGAAGTCTCTGCTTCATGTGTTAGAGCTGCATTCTCTCTCCAAAGAATCCAGAGATGCTCTGTTCGCTTGAGAAGGAAACATTTATTAATTCCTCTCATGCTAAAGTGTAAATAATGAAACCCAGAATGTCTTGGAGACGCCGTGTCCACCTGGTGAACCTGCAGCTGGTTAACCTGCAGCTGGTGAACCTGCAGCTGGTGAACCTGCAGCTGGTGAACCTGCAGCTGGTTAACCTGCAGCTGGTGAACCTGCAGCTGGTTAACCTGCAGCTGGTTAACCTGCAGCTGGTGAACCTGCAGCTGGTTAACCTGCAGCTGGTTAACCTGCAGCTGGTTAACTTGCAGCTGGTTAACCTGCAGCTGGTGAACCTGCAGCTGGTTAACCTGCAGCTGGTGAACCCATCACATCATTAACGTTCTCCTGGCGATGATGAGTCACGCTCTGGGAATGTGTTGAATGAAGATTACAAATGCAAAGAGCTCTTAATAATCAGCGCAGAGAAAACACATCCGACTCCCCAGAGGTCAGAGGTCAGAGGTCAGAGGTCAGGACACACCAGTCCTCTACCTGTCTTCATAAAGGACACGACAGCCTCACCGCCACCGACTGGGCCGGCTGCACATTCACGCTGAGCGATCAGATGCTACATGGAGCGATCAGATGCTACATGGAGCGATCAGATGCTACATGGAGCGATCAGAAGCTACATGGAGCGATCAGATGCTACATGGAGCGATCAGAAGCTACATGGAGCGATCAGATGCTACATGGAGCGATCAGAAGCTACATGGAGCGATCAGATGCTACATGGAGCGATCAGATGCTACATGGAGCGATCAGAAGCTACATGGAGCGATCAGAAGCTACATGGAGCGAGGGAAGGAGGGAGGAAAGGAGGGAGGGAAGGAGGGAGGTGGCACAGCGCTCAGGTGATCAGGAAGCCTCAAAACATGAAGACTCAGAGACTCAAAGACTAAAGACTAAAGACTCAGAGACTAAAGACTAAAGACCAAAGCATCAGAGACTAAAGACTAAAGACTAAAGACTCAGAGACTAAAGACAAAAGACTCAGAGACTAAAGACTAAAGACTCAGAGACTAAAGACTCAGAGACTAAAGACTAAAGACTCAGAGACTAAAGACTCAGAGACTAAAGACTAAAGACTCAGAGACTAAAGACTCAGAGACTAAAGACTAAAGACTCAGAGACTAAAGACTAAAGACTCAGAGACTAAAGACTCAGAGACTAAAGACTAAAGCCTCAGAGACTAAAGACTAAAGCCTAAAGCATCAGAGACTAAAGACTAAAGACTCAGAGACTAAAGACTAAAGCCTCAAAGACTAAAGACTAAAGCCTAAAGCATCAGAGACTAAAGACTAAAGACTCAGAGACTAAAGACTAAAGACTCAGAGACTAAAGACTCAGAGACTAAAGACTCAGAGACTAAAGACTCAGAGACTAAAGACTAAAGACTAAAGCCTCAGAGACTAAAGACTAAAGCCTCAGAGACTAAAGACTAAAGACTAAAGCCTCAGAGACTAAAGACTAAAGCCTCAGAGACTAAAGACTAAAGCCTCAGAGACTAAAGACTCAGAGACTAAAGACTAAAACCTCAGAGACTAAAGGCTAAAGACTAAAGACTAAAGACTAAAGCCTCAGAGACTAAAGACTCAGAGACTAAAGACTAAAACCTCAGAGACTAAAGACTAAAGACCCAGAGACTAAAGACTCAGAGACTAAAGACTAAAGACCCAGAGACTAAAGACTAAAGACTAAAGCCTCAGAGACTAAAGACTAAAGCCTCAGAGACTAAAGACTAAAGACTACAACCTCAGAGACTAAAGACTCAGAGACTAAAGACTAAAGCCTCAGAGACTAAAGACTAAAGCCTCAGAGACTAAAGACTCAGAGACTAAAGACTAAAACCTCAGAGACTAAAGGCTAAAGACTAAAGACTCAGAGACTAAAGACTACAACCTCAGAGACTAAAGACTAAAGACTAAAGCCTCAGAGACTAAAGACTAAAGCCTAAAGCCTCAGAGACTAAAGACTCAGAGACTAAAGACTCAGAGACTAAAGACTAAAGACTAAAGACTAAAGCCTCAGAGACTAAAGACTCAGAGACTAAAGACTAAAGCCTCAGAGACTAAAGACTCAGAGACTAAAGACTAAAGACCTCAGAGACTAAAGACTAAAGACCCAGAGACTAAAGACTAAAGACCCAGAGACTAAAGACTAAAGACTAAAGACTAAAACCTCAGAGACTAAAGGCTAAAGACTCAGAGACTAAAGACTAAAGCCTCAGAGACTAAAGACTCAGAGACTAAAGACTAAAGACTAAAACCTCAGAGACTAAAGACTAAAGACCCAGAGACTAAAGACTAAAGACTAAAACCTCAGAGACTAAAGACTAAAGACTCAGAGACTAAAGACTAAAGACTACAACCTCAGAGACTAAAGACTAAAGACTAAAGCCTCAGAGACTAAAGACTAAAGCCTCAGAGACTAAAGACTCAGAGACTAAGACTAAAGACTAAAACCTCAGAGACTAAAGACTAAAGACTAAAGACTAAAGACTAAAGACTAAAACCTCAGAGACTAAAGACTAAAGCCTAAAGACTAAAGACTAAAACCTCAGAGACTAAAGACTAAAGACTAAAACCTCAGAGACTAAAGACTAAAGCCTCAGAGACTAAAGACTAAAACCTCAGAGACTAAAGACTAAAGACTAAAGACTAAAGACTAAAGACTAAAACCTCAGAGACTAAAGACTAAAGACTAAAACCTCAGAGACTAAAGAAGACTAAAGACTAAAGACTAAAACCTCAGAGACTAAAGACTAAAGACTAAAACCTCAGAGACTAAAGACTAAAGACTAAAGCCTAAAGACTAAAGACTAAAACCTCAGAGACTAAAGACTAAAGACTAAAACCTCAGAGACTAAAGACTAAAGACTAAAGACTAAGACTAAAGACTAAAACCTCAGAGACTAAAGACTAAAGCCTAAAGACTAAAACCTCAGAGACTAAAGACTAAAGACTAAAGACTAAAGACTAAAACCTCAGAGACTAAAGACTAAAGCTAAGCCTTTGGACTAAAGGCGCGTGACCTGCAGAGACTGTGTGGACTGAGGTGTCTCTGTGAGCCTGTGTGTGACTGACTAAAGACTGTGTCCGTTGGTCACAGGGGCGGGGCTTGACAGATGATGACGCATGTGTGTGTGTCTCTGTGTGTGTCTCTGTGTGTGTGTCTCTGTGTCTCTGTGTGTGTCTGTGTCTGGTCTGTGTGTGTCTCTGTGTGTGTCTCTGTGTGTGTGTCTCTGTGTGTGTGTCTCTGTGTGTGTCTCTCTGTGTGTGTGTGTCTGTGTGTGTGTGTGTGTCTGTGTGTGTGTCTCTATATGTGTGTGTGTCTGTGTGTGTGTGTCTGTGTGTGTGTGTCTCTGTGTGTGTCTCTGTGTGTGTGTCTCTGTGTGTGTGTCTCTGTGTGTGTGTGTCTCTGTGTGTGTGTGTCTCTATGTATGTGTGTGTGTGTGTCTCTATGTATGTGTGTGTGTCTGTGTGTGTGTCTGTGTGTGTGTGTCTCTATGTGTGTGTGTCTCTGTGTGTGTGTGTGTGTGTCTCTATGTATGTGTGTGTGTGTGTGTGTGTGTGTCTCTATGTATGTGTGTGTGTGTGTGTGTGTCTCTATGTATGTGTGTGTGTCTGTGTGTGTGTCTGTGTCTGTGTGTGTGTGTGTGTGTCTCTATGTATGTGTGTGTGTGTGTGTGTCTCTATGTATGTGTGTGTCTCTGTGTGTGTGTGTCTCTATGTATGTGTGTGTGTGTGTGTGTGTGTGTCTCTATGTATGTGTGTGTGTCTGTGTGTGTGTGTCTCTATGTATGTGTGTGTGTCTTTGTGTGTGTGTCTCTATGTATGTGTGTGTGTGTGTGTGTCTCTATGTATGTGTGTGTGTCTGTGTGTGTGTGTCTCTATGTATGTGTGTGTGTCTTTGTGTGTGTGTCTCTATGTGTGTGTGTGTGTGTGTCTCTATGTATGTGTGTGTGTCTGTGTGTGTGTGTGTGTCTATGTATGTGTGTGTGTCTGTGTGTGTCTGTGTGTGTGTGTGTGTCTCTATGTATGTGTGTGTGTCTGTGTGTGTGTGTGTGTGTGTGTCTATGTATGTGTGTGTGTCTGTGTGTCTGTGTGTGTGTGTGTGTGTGTCTCTATGTATGTGTGTGTGTCTATGTATGTGTGTGTGTCTGTGTGTGTGTGTGTGTCTATGTATGTGTGTGTGTCTGTGTGTGTCTGTGTGTGTGTGTGTGTCTCACCTGTATGACCCTGCGATGACCTCCTCACAGTCGATGATCATGAACTTCTCCAGGATCTGACCGCTGAACTTCTTGCCGCTCTTGGTGCAGTAGGTATCACCACAGGTGCTGCGGACACGCATGTTCTACACACACACACACACACACACACACACACACACACACACACCTTAGATTTATATTTAAACTGGTGTCTCTGTCTGTGTGTGTGTGTGTGTGTGTCTCTATGTGTGTGTGTCTCTATGTGTGTCTCTGTGTGTCCTGGTCCTGCCCTCCCCCCCCTCCTCACGCTCATGTGGGAGCCCTGCAGGTCCAGGGCGGCGCACATGCCGGTGAAGTGGTCCAGGTTCTGGCGGTCCAGCAGGACGTAGACCGGCACGCGGCGCTTGTTGGACGCCTCCATGAGGTCACAGAGCAGGTCCACGTCGGTGAACACGTCCATCACCACGGCGATGACCTGGACGCACAACGGCAGAGAGAAACAATCAGACAGTCACCGTGTCGTCACGGAGGGACACCTGGGGACACCTGGGGACACCTGGACACCAGCTCCTCAAACAGAAGGTCTGGGGACTGAGGGTCTTCCTGAGGGTCTTCCGGTCCGTCAGACCCTCAGTCTGGAGTCTCACGTTGTTGTGATGAAGACATGATGAAGAAACCCTAACCCCCATTGGTGATTGATTACCTGATTGATGAGTGTGTGTGTGTGTGTGTGTGTGCACAGTGCCCCCCCCCCCCCCCCCCCGCTCGTGGGACAGACCTTCTTGGCCCGGTTGATGAGGGACCGGATCAGGTCCTTGACGTTGTGGCTCTTGTCCCTCTGGAAGTAGATCTGCGTCTCGGACGGGCCGAACCGGGCCGGCCCGTCCGGCCAGCCGAGCTCCAGCACCGGCGGCTCGTCGTCGGACATCATGGGGAAGTAGGTCCCGGAGTTCAGGTCGGAGGCCGCGTCCAGGTCCCCGAGGTCCCGGTCGTCGGGCCCCTCGGGGCCGCGCTGCGCGCCCCCGGCGCGCGCTGCCTGCTGCTCCGTGATGTACCGCAGCTCCAGCGGCGACAGGAAGCTGAGCTCGCGCTCCTCCGCCAGCACGCGCCGGTACTCGTGCTCGCCGTGCTCCAGCAGCGCGTCCGTGGCCAGGCGCGCGGCCTCGTTGTGGCTGAGCTCCAGAGAGGACACCTGGCGCCACGGGCTCTTCACCTGCTCCAGCCGCAGGGCCAGCTTCCCCAGCGGCTTGCGGCCGGACGACGCCGGCCGGAGGCCCTCCGAGGAGGAGGAGCCGCTCATGTCCGCTCCGCGGGGCCGGGGGGCCGGGGTCCGGGGGGGCCGGGGGGCCGGGGGGCCGGGGGGCCGGGGGGCCGGGAGGCCGGGGGCACCCGACTAGTTCCTGCGGGGCTGAGGACGCATGGGGACCGGGTCCGGACCCAGTAGCAGGTGCTCCGCCTAGAGACCGGAACTCGGTGGAACTTGTGGAACTCCGGGAAGTCCCCGGAACAACCGGCCGCCGCTCCGCGCGCAGGTCCCGGTCCCTCGAGGTAATCCACACGGATCCGGTCTCTGGGTCCTGGTCTCGGGTCTCGGGTTCCTGGTCTCGGGTCTCGGGTTCCTGGTCCTCTCTGACAGGATCTCTTCGGTCCCGGGAGCCTTCTGTCGCTCGCGCTCCCCGTGCATGCGTGCGCACGCGCCTGTGTGTGTGTGTGTGTGTGTGTGTGTGTGCGCACTTGTTTTCGTCTCACCTGTTGCTACCTGTCCTGTCATAGGTCTCCAACGGTGACATGCTCCTCCTCCTCCTCCTCCTCCTCCTCCTCAGTTCACGACACACAGGAACGCCAACTTCTGGCGAGGCATTTCAAAATAAGAGTCCGCATGAGAACGAGCCCGTCGTGTTTTATTTGCGGTGACGTTCCCACTGATGACGAGGACAATAGAAACGGAAATAAAAGATCAAATCAAACCTAAATAATAATTCACCATGTATTCTTTATTAGGAACTTTATTCTCCATCATAATATTCTTTAAGGGACAAATAAAGTTAATATAACAGACAGATCCACAAAAGCCAGACACAAATATGATATATATATATATATATATATGGTCATAATTAAACCCTGACAAATTCATAAATAACTACAAAAACAATTATATCAATAATAACATGAAGCCACATGAAAGTCTGTAGTTTTAAGAAGAGATTTAAAAGAGATTCAGGTTTAGAAACACGGAGATTTCAAAATAAAGTTCTACCCAATCATTTACAGGCAACAGGTGCATGAATAATGTATGGATCAATAACACATGACGTCATGTGTTATTGATCCATAACTCATAACTATGTAACGTCACATGACGTTACATAGTTATGGATCAATAACATATTTATTTATTTTAACGGCTAAATTACAATAAAACATTTTCTCTCATTTTTACAGGTGCAGATTCTAACGGAGAAGTTATATGTATATATCTGATCATATAGTTAGTTATTATACATTATACATTATGTAGTTTGTTGTTATATGTATATATATATATATATATATATATATATATATATATATATATATATATATACACACACACATTATACATATAATATATACACAGATAAACAGGCACGTGCACAGATAGAGCCATAGTGGTGCTCAAGCTCCGCCCCTTTTGCCCTGGATGAGTAAAGTGCCCTTTTTTCAGGAGGCACTTTTTTTTCATTCATCAGTGTTTAAGAATAAAAGTTTCTCTCTCAGTCATCAAGTCCCCCAAATGTGTTTTGATACCCCACGGGGCATTTATCTGACTTCTTGTGAGACTTTCTCCCCGACGTGCTCCGCTCACGAGCCCCGGGTTGTACTTTTGGTAAAGAACAGAAGGTGATGCAGTGTGAATACATTCTGATTGGGTGCTGTGGCTTAGTGGGTAGAAACATGTGTTTGGTGGGCACGAGATCTTGGGTTCAAGCCCCAGTGGTGGCAAAAAAAAACTTGACGCATTTCTTTTCAGAGGGCAGCATATTTTTTTGCGCCCCCCTCTGAATGGCGCCCTAGGCGGCCGCCTAGACCGCCTGTAGGACCCCCCCCCCCCCCCCCCCCGGTTCAGAGGCCACATGGGCCGGCCTTAGTCTGAGGCCCGCTGCTCTGGGCTGTTGATGTAATATCGCTCATTTTGAAAATGTCATAAGAGGACAATACGGATCAGAATCAGACGGCGAGGAGGGCGATACGTGGCTGGAGACGACCCATCAGCCAATCAGAACGTTGTACTGTTGTTGCCATATAATAATTCATCTTTCTTCATAAAGGAAGTTAAGATAGCGGTCTGATGCTGAAGAGGAAACACAGCTCATATTGCTGCTCATGCTTTAACTCTGTCACAATCTTTTTCTGGCATGTGCCCTTTTTTGGGGTTTGAGCACTTGCCCCCCCAAAATGTCTGTGCATGTGCCTGCATATAATATATATCTATAGAGATTAAATG
The DNA here is from genome assembly GCA_036178185.1 of Liparis tanakae. NCBI lineage: Eukaryota > Metazoa > Chordata > Actinopteri > Perciformes > Liparidae > Liparis > Liparis tanakae. The sequence continues at coordinate 199,148 of CM070109.1, read as the reverse complement.
TGCAACGTTGTAAACAGCGCTCGGTGGGGTGTGGCGCCCCCTGCAGGCCACAGCAGAGACTGCACCTCAAAGGAGTTTAACGTCACGACCTGAAACTCATTCTATGGAAATAAAATAACTAATAAATGAAACTAGAAAGTTTGAAGCTGAAAAATCTAAACTAAATAGCTGAAAAAGGTTTGAAAATAGATGGAATATTAAATGAATATAGATGGAATATTAAATGAATAATTGAAAAAGTCTGGAAATAGCTGAAATGAATAGGTGAAAATAGCTGAAAATAGCTGAAATATATGAAATGAATAACTGAAAATAGCTGAAATATGAAATGAATAACTTAAAATGTCTGGAAATAGCTGAACATGTCTGAAATTAGCTGAAATGTGTTTCTTTTTAAGTTGGACATAGCTTAAAATAGCTGGCAACAGCTTAAATAGGCTGAACATAGCTTAAACATCTGAACATATCAAAAAGGGAAACTTCCTGCTTAAAGTGTCGAAGAACAAACTTATTGGGTGGAAATGTATAACTGGAAAAGATAAGCAAAACTTTATCTTCTAAATATTCAAAGATATGAATCACAAACCAAGAAATGAGAGAGAAGGGGAAAGTCAGACATGAGAACAAGAGAGAGAAATAACTAAATAAATTAAGAGACAGGAGAAAAATACATGAAAAAAGAGAGGGAGAAACCATGGTGAAGGATGGACGAGAACTAAACACTGAGTGGATTTTATACAAAAGCAAGATCAAATCACCAAAATAGTAGAATCAATAGAGAGCAAAGATTCAGCCGAACGCGCCGATATGTTTGTTATTTTTGTGGGTTAAATGCACACAAACGTTGTTCTGTGTGGGTGTGGCTTGCAATGTATGATAAACAAGAGCGTGTGTGAGATCCGCCACTGATTAGCCTAACCCAGGGGTCGGCAACCCAAAATGTTGAAAGAGCCATATTGGACCTAAAAAAAAAAAATAATACGTCTGGAGCTGCAAACAATGTAAATCCTTGTATACGCCTCATAATGAAGACAACACATGCTGTATGTGTCTATATCATATTGATAAACTCTGTCAGATTCCTTGAATGTATTTTAACTCTAAATCTGTCTTCTGGTCACATTACATCTATTGTTCTGTCCATCCTGGAGAGGATCCTCCTCTGTTCTCTCCTCAAGGGTTCTTCCCTTTTTTTTCCCCCTGAAGGGTTATTTGGGAGTTTTTCCTGGTCCGATGTGAGGTTTTGGGTCAGGGATGTCTATGTGTACAGATTGTAAAGCACTCTGAGACAAATTTGTAATTTGTGAAACTGGAATATACAAATAAACTGAATTGAATTGAATATCAGCCTACTATCAACATGACTAAGTTGGCTACAAATACATAATGAGCCTTCATGATTAAATGTGTATTTGTCCTGCGGTGCATCCTGTAGAATAACGCACCACGTGACTACTCTGTTGTGCGATGCCTCCTCCAGTTTAAACACGTCACCTCCGATACCACAGGGGGCGCTGTTTCACTACAGCTCCAGGGCTCACGTTTAGAAGACATTGGTTCATTGGTTGCTGGATTAAATGTTACCCAGATACAACAGAGTTTTTTCCTCATTGGCTGTTGTGTAGCCCAGCTCTTCTTTTTGATTGGCTGATAACCGTCACGTCACAGCGGACCTCCAGGGAGCGCTTGATTTCCCCACCGTGAGGCGGCTCATGTTGGCGCTGCGGCTCATTAAAACATTAAAGAGCCGAGAGTTGTTTTCAGCGTGAGGAATACGACGTGTGGCGTGAGTTAAGACCGACATGCGAGACCCTTGAGAGCCTGCAGCTCGTGGCGCTTGGTGCTCTTTAGCTGAAAGTATGCAGATATTGTAAGCTGTTAAATTTGAAGAGGATTTGAAGATTTCTCTCATTGGATCCCATTCATTATTTATTCCTTAAAAAAAATGTATAATTTGAAAAGATAAAAGATATTTGAAAATATAGAGTAATAGCTGAAGGCTATGTGAACATAAGAAAAATGTAATAGCTGAATTTGCTGAAAGTATGAAGATACTGTAAGCTTTTTAAAGTTGAAGATTTTCTCCATAGGAACTAATGAATTCAAAATAGCATAAAAGTATTTAAATATATAAAAATTTTAAACATTTGAAATATGAAAAGTCATTCCAATCTAATCCTGAAGAATCTGATTTTTTAAATATTTGAATAATTCAAATAGCTGAATATATGAAGGAGATGAAAAAGGTACGGAAGAAATAGAAGAAGTTTAATAAAGAAGACAAGAACAAGAGTTGGACTGCTGAAGCATTCCAACTAATAAAATAATAAAGTGGAATATTAATGCATCACAAACCTCCACCTGGGCGCAAAGCATTGTGGGTCACAAGAGGAAGCCGGCTTGCATCCTGCAAAGCATCATGGGATTTATTAAAAGCCTTAAGAATATAAAAATAATATCTTCAATTCTAGACTTCCAGAGGACGACCAACAGCCCACGAGTCATGTGACTCCTCCTCCTCCTCCTCCTCCTCCTCCTCCTCCTCCTCCTCCTCCCAGAAACGAGGCATCAATCTTCAACATAACATTTATTTATTATTCACTTTAAAAACAAAACACGATTTTCATTTTAAAATTGCAGTGACAGCGTTTTAGAACTCGACTTCCTGTTTGGTCTGAGAGAGAGAGAGAGAGAGAGAGAGAGAGAGAGAGAGAGAGAGAGAGAGAGCGAGAGAGCGAGAGAGCGAGAGAGCGAGAGAGCGAGACAAAGAGGGGGGCTGTGAGGTTTTTCATCGTTTCTGAGAACCAGTTTGTTCAGGTCACATGACCTCGGGGGGGGGGGGGGGGTAAACATGGAGAATACAAAATACTTTATAAATACAGCGGAACATAAACAAGAGTTTCTTGAAGAGAGAGGGAAGAAAGGAAGAGAGGAGGAAGAGAGGAGGAAAAGAGGAAGAGGCTCTCAAGACCGACAGCGAGGAGGAAGATGAGGATGAAGAATTGGAGGTTCACTGTGTGTGTGTGTGTGTGTGTGTGTGTGTGTGTGTGTGTGTGTGTGTGTGTGTGACAGAAGAGGAGGAAAGGCTACACATTTAAAATCTCTCCTTCTGACATAAGAGAGGAAGAGGAGGAAGAGGAGGGGCCTCACAGCCCAGTGTCGTTGTAAGTGGGCGTGGCCACCTTCAGGATGCTCTGGGCGTTCTCCTCCACCAGAGGGCGCCACTTCACCTCTCCGGTCAGAATCAGGTCGTCTCCGTCCAGAGAGTCAACAAACTGCATCTGGAGAACACCGGCTGTTGTTTACTGCTGTTGTTTACTGTTTACTGTTGTTTACTGTTAAATGTTGTTGTTTACTATTGTCGTTTATCGATATATCTTTTTTCATTTACTGGTGGCCATAGTAACGTCAGTGAAAAGGCTCTTAAGGTGGACCGGCTCTTAAGGCGGACCGGCTCCTACGGTTTTAAGGGGGACCGGCTCTTACGGTTTTAAGGGGGACCGGCTCTTAAGGCGGACCGGCTCTTAAGGTTTTAAGGGGGACCGGCTCTTAAGGCGGACCGGCTCTTACGGTTTTAAGGGGGACCGGCTCTTAAGGCGGACCGGCTCTTACGGTTTTAAGGCGGACCGGCTCTTACGGTTTTAAGGGGGACCGGCTCTTAAGGCGGACCGGCTCTTACGGTTTTAAGGCGGACCGGCTCTTACGGTTTTAAGGGGGACCGGCTCTTAAGGCGGACCGGCTCTTACGGTTTTAAGGCGGACCGGCTCTTATGGTTTTAAGGGGGACCGGCTCTTAAGGGGGACCCAGTTACCCACCTGTTTGCGTACGTATCCCACCATGAGCTCCAGCTGTTGGGGGTCCTCACACTCGCAGTTGAACAGGTTCCTCCAGAGCGCTGCAGCCAGCACGCTGTCGTCGGACAGGATCCCCTAGGACACAAACAAACAAACACGATCAAACACAAACAAGGTCACCGACCCCGAGGCCACGCCCCCTCGCCAGCGGAGCGGCTCCTCACCTCGTCGTATCCGAACAGGGCGGCGTAGAACGTCTCCGTCATGGCCTTCATGCCCTCCTTCCTGTGGAGGGCGTCGATCTGTGGAGAGAGTTCACCCCACATGAAGCAGAGACTTCTATACAACCAGAGGAGTCGCCCCCTGGTGGTCAGGAGAGAGAATGCAGCTCTAACACATGATGCATGGACTTCTATACAACTAGTCGCTAACACCTGGAGAAGATACTTCTATACAACTAGTCTCTAACACCTGGAGCAGAGACTTCTATACAACCAGTCTAACTCACGGAGCAGAGGCTTCTATACAACCAGTCTAACATGGAGCAGAGGCTCCTGAACGTCTCTTGAAGCTCGTCGTTAATCTTGCTGCTCGTGACCCGTGAGGCTGTGATGTCACTTCCTGGAGCTTCTGGCACGCCGTGCGGCCGAATGCTAAGACAACAACAACAAGCCTCTGGTGCACAACAACAACAAGCCACTCCTCTGGTGCGTTCAGTGGCCCTGGGAAGAAAGCCAATGCGCTCGTTGCAAGAGGAAACAACGTTGCAGACGGGGGGCTGTCGTCGGGCAGAGAACCCGCTCGGTTCCAGCCAATCAGGAGGCTGGAACCGAGGAGCCAGTTTGACTGATGGTGGCGTCAGTGAAATATATTGTCAACAATATGTAGACGACAACAACAACAACAACGACTCACCCCCATGATCTTGCTCCTCTGCTCCACGTCCTCCCACATGGAGTGGACCATGAACTGACACATGTACTTCCCCTCTCGGCCCTCCTGGCGCATCCTCACCAGACACATCCTGGGGGGGGGGGGGGGGGCACTGAGCGTCTGTGTGTGTGCGTCTGTGTCTGTGTGTGTGTGTCTGTCTGTGTCTCTGTGTGTGTGTGTGTGTCTCTGTGTGTGTCTGTCTGTGTCTCTGTGTGTGTGTCTCTGTGTGTGTCTGTGTCTCTGTGTGTGTGTCTCACCACACGTGCAGCTGGGCCACCAGGAACCAGGAGTTGAGTGTGTCCGGGAGGCAGCAGCCTGGACAAGAGAGCAGGTTAGGAGGCTCCGCCCTCACCTGGTGGCCGTGGGCGGTACTGCAGCGCTAACACCTACGCTCAAAGAAGTCGTCGTAGTGGATCCTCTCCACGCAGCAGGTGTACATGCGCAGAGCGGCGATCTTGATCTTCTACACACACACACACACACACACACACACACACACACACACACACACACACACACACACACACACACACACACACACACACACACACACACACACACACACACACACACACACACACACACACACACACACACACACACCTCAATACATAAAGCCCCCCTCACCCATTTGTTGTACTTGAGGGGCCCCGTGAAGCCCCCCTCACCCATTTGTTGTACTTGAGGGGCCCCGTGAAGCCCATGGCCTCGATGAGCTTGGTGAGGGCCCCCACCTCCTCCTCCGTGTTCTGCTGCGTCTCCTTCACGTTGCACAGCTGACCACAGAAGAAGAAACGCCTTCAATCAGTCGACCAATCACAGCATCCGGCCTGAGCGCCACGCCCCCAGAGAGACGCAGAGTGAGGGCCGGGCTTTTATTGTGAAGGGTCAGAACGGAAGGATCTCACACCACTTATTAATGAGTGAGTGTGTGTGTGTGTGTGTGTGTGTGTGTGTTACTTGTGTGGTGGTGGCGTGTGTGTGTGTGGGTGTTACCTGTGTGGTGGTGGTGTGTGTGTGTGTGTTACATGTGGTGGTGATGTGTGTGTGTGTGTGTGTGTGTGTGTTACCTGTGTGTGTGTGTTACCTGTGTGGTGGTGGTGTGTGTGTGTGTTACCTGTGTGTGTGTTACCTGTGTGGTGGTGTGTGTGTGTGTGTGTGTTACCTGTGTGTGTGTGTTACCTGTGTGGTGGTGTGTGTGTGTGTGTGTTACCCGTGTGGTGGTGTGTGTGTGTGTGTGTGTGTTACCTGTGTGTGTGTTACCTGTGTGTTGGTGTGTGTGTGTTACCTGTGTGGTGGTGTGTGTGTCTGTGTGTGTTACCTGTGTGGTGGTGTGTCTGTGTGTTAGTCTGTGTGTGTGTGTGTCTGTGTGTGTATCTGTGTGTGTGTGTGTGTGTTACCTGTGTGTTGGTGTGTGTGTGTGTGTTACCTGTGTGGTGGTGTGTGTGTCTGTGTGTGTGTGTTACTTGTGTGTGTGTGTGTGTGTGTGTGTGTGTGTGTGTTACCTGTGTGGTGGTGTGTGTGTCTGTGTGTGTGTGTGTGTTACCTGTGTGGTGTGTGTGTCTGTGTGTGTGTGTGTCTGTGTGTGTGTGTGTGTGTGTGTGTGTGTGTATCTGTGTGTGTGTGTGTGTTACCTGTGTGTTGGTGTGTGTGTGTGTGTGTTACCTGTGTGGTGGTGTGTGTGTCTGTGTGTGTGTGTGTGTGTGTGTATCTGTGTGTGTGTGTGTGTGTTACCTGTGTGTTGGTGTGTGTGTGTGTGTGTTACCTGTGTGGTGGTGTGTGTGTCTGTGTGTCTGTGTGTGTGTGTGTGTGTTACCTGTGTGGTGGTGTGTATCCTCCGACATGTCCCTTGAGGGCCTCTGAGGCGTTCAGGTGCTCTGGAGGAACCGGCTTCCTGAAGCGCTGCCTGAACACATCATTAAATCATTAAAATATTAAATCATTACATCATAACATCATAACCAGGTCAGAGCCTCCACTAACCAGCCGAACAGGTGACCAGTAACCAGGTGACCAGTAACCAGTAACCAGGTGACCTCTTTGAGCCAGCAGCTGCGCACGCCGCACACATGCGCGCGCACACAGGTGATCACATGAAAGGAGAAGCCAGAAGCCGCCCGGCTACCTGCTGAGGGCGGACAGGTGTACCGTTTCGTGACTCCAGTACCCTCCGGTAACTCAGCCTCGCACCGGGAGCCTCTCGGTTACCGGAACGACGCGTATGGTTGTTATTTACCGGCGGCCCCGTTACACCGTGACACCGGTGGAGTGGCTTACCTTTCCGTGCGCGGCCCCGCGCGCGGCCCTGGACGCGGTCCTCGCGGCGGACAGCAGCGGCTGCCGGAACATGTCTCCGGTCCCGGCTGAGCGGCGGCGGAACGAGCGGCAACCGGAGGAATGGCGGCGGCTCGGTCCGTCGGGCTGCTCTCCCCTTCCTGGCAATGTCAGCGGGACTGTCCGGCGCCGATAACGGTCCGACGGGAAACACACGGTTCAGCGAAACGGTTCCGTTTGGATAACAGGGCGGTTATTAATAACCCTGAAGACTCCTACGGTGTTTACGTTTTAGTCGTGCAGATGCAAAGTAGATGCATGCACTATATATATATATATATATATATATATATATATATATATATATATATATATATATATATATATATATATATATTTATTTATTTTTATTTATTTTTTTCAATTCAGTTTATTTGTATAGCCCAGTTTCACAAATTACAAATTTGTCTCAGAGTGCTTTACAGTCTGTACACATAGACATCCCTGACCTTTGACCTTTGACCTCACATCGGACCAGGAACAACTCCCAAATAACCTTCAGGGGGAAAAAGGGAAGAACCCTTGAGGAGAGAACAGAGGAGGATCCTCTCCAGGATGGACAGAACAATAGATGTCATGTGACCAGAAGACAGATTTAGAGTTAAAATACATTCAAGGAATCTGACAGAGTTTATCAATAGTTCATATTTAGGCATATTCCACCATGGAGAGTTTGGAGACCTCCCGAGTGGAGGAGTGGGCGGAGTCCCAGCAGGGCAGTGACACAGCTGGCGACAGGAACTCACGATCCATCAGCAGATGGATCTATGCCGTCTCAGAGGGTCACATGACCCCATGAGACGTGAAGTCAGAAGGACTCCGGGGAGAAAGCAGAGTTAGTCATGTGTGATGGAGAGATGAAGATTCATCCATAGGAGAAAGAGAAGAGGAGAGAGGTGCTCAGTGCATCCTAAAGGTCCCCAGCAGCTATCAGCCTCTAGCAGCATCTCCAGGTGTGGACCAGGTGAACCTGACTCAGCCCTGACTATCAGCTCTGTCAAAGAGGAAAGTCTTCAGTCTACTCTTGAAGGTGGTGACTGTGTCTGCCTCCAGGACTGAAGGTGGAGCTGGTTCCATAAAAGAGGAGCTTGATAACTAAAGGCTCTGGCTCCCATTTTACATTTTAAGACTCTCGGAACTACAAGTAGCCC